>LSSN01000782.1:27487-48698 GCA_001970855.1 Smittium culicis | reverse complement strand
GCCAATAACCTCGGAAGTCATATCATTCGATAGCTGGTGATCTTGGCTGTCTATTGGCCGAATCAGTATATCTGATTCCTGGCTGCTATTTGTCGTAACATTAGCTTTTAATTTTTCAATAAACTTACTAAAAATACCTAACAACGAATAGTGATCTTATTTAAAGGCCTGAAGTTTATAACCACTCTAGAGCTTCCGTCAGTCTTGGGTACAATTTCAGGATTGGCAGAATAAGGCGAAGAAGACAGTCTGGCGTACCCTGCTTGGTACAGTTCTTTGATGTGCTCTCTAAGGATTCTGGTCTCTTCAGGGGAATATCTTTGCATTCGTGCTCTTCAGGGGAATATCTGTCGTAAGTTGTAATTGCTGCGGGAAATCAGTCTTAATTACCGATGGCGTAGGATTGAACAATTCGGCTACATCTCTTAGTATCGCTGAGATGTCTGGGTCAGCGGCAGGCAGGCAGTCTAGAGCACCAGCTGCAAGTATAAGCGGTGCCCATTCGGTAATTTTGCAGTTTGATGGCACCATTGAAAACGAATCGACTTTCTGATTTTGAACAAAGTTGATGGTCATTTTTACTGGATCATAGTTTACTTCAGTCGCTACAATGAAATTCGATCCTAGAATAACGTCGAACGGCTGGGCAGGCATAACTCTGAAAGTCGTAATATATCTAGTGTTTCCAAAGCAGATCCGTGCGGTCGTAATTTTGTTGGTCGTCGCAGATTCGGAACTGTTCCCCATTCTTAGTTTCAGTGGCTTGAAGTTTTTAAACGTCAGATTCAGTCGATTTGCGGCAGATTCGGAGATGCCTGTTATTTGTGACCCTGAGTCGAGGAGAACAGTTACAGGCTGGCTATTGATATTTGCAGTCAGTTTGAAGCATATGTCTTCGTTCATATGCAGGTTTAACGTATTAAGCGAGGCAGGCTTAATGGAGTCGGCGGGCATTGGTTGCAGAGGAAGCTGCGGAGCGAATAAGGAATATTTGTATTTGTCAGGAGGTTCAGGAGTTTTTGGAAGTTGAGGCTCAGAATTACTCCAAATTACTGAGCCTGGTCGTTTCCCGAGTCTTCGGCGACTGCAAAGTTCATCATTCTGAACGACTTCCGCGGCTTGAAGCAGGAACTTCGAAGATGACCTTTGGCACCACAGTTGAAGCAGACGCTGTTCTTGACGTATTCACCAAACTGCTCCTTTGTCATTGAAGTGTTCTCTCTGTTGTGCGGGAGTCTGGAGCGCTGAAATGGGTTTCGCTGATAATTGGTAACATGCTGTCTCTGTCTGTTATATGGAGCATATTGTGCGGCGGCAACGGCATAATCGTTTTCTACTTGAATCGGAGCGCTGAATGATTCGATTTCCATGCTGTTGGAGCGGCTAGAGTGGGATGTGAATTTTGCCTGGGAATCGTTCATGTGAACCTTCAGTCGTTTTTCATGCTCTTCGAAGGATTCGTTGGCTACTTTTGGGACGTACTTCCTGATCTCAGTGTCAACTTGCTTTCTAAGCATGGCAATAGCAAGCGTGTTATTATCCCCGGCAATGAGCTTGATTGATGGTCTGATCTGCTGGATGAAGCTGTTTAAATCCGTTTTCATAGTCAGCTTGAGCATATCAATCCTTTCAAGCGCTTGGTCAGTCGATTCCAAGCTTCCATACTGTCGGTTGAGTGCTTCTTTAAAACTGTTCCAGTCGGCTACGTTTGAGTCTGGCTCGGCGTCGTACCAGTCGCGGGCAGGTCCTTTAAGTGATTCAACGACTAGTGCTCTCTTCTGAAAGTCTTTGAGAGTCGTGTAGTTCTCAAAGATCTCGGTAACGCCATTTATCCATCTGTTGTAGGCAATAGTCTTTCCTTCAAACACCGGGAGTCTGGATATCTGCTTAATGGCATTTCCGCTAGTGCCGGCTGCAAGTTCATGAGTAGCAGTTCCTGATTGAAGAACGCTGATTCGTTCGTAGAGTTCGGCCTTCAGCTTGACTAGCTCCATCTCACGCTTGAGCATAGTGTTTTCCATGACAGTCATTTGCAGGATCAGATCGTTGTTCTTTTTGGATTCGGCTTCTAACTTGGCAAGAACTTACTGATGTTCTTCGGCGGCGCTCTGGAACTGAGATTCACCTTGGATGAGCTGGTTTCTGAGCTCAGTTATTTCAGTTTCCTTGCTGATTAATAGAGCTTCAGCATTGTTGAGTTGTTCAGAAGTGACTTGGATTGAGGCGTCAGACATTGCAAATTGTGGATTCGATAATATAAGTTATGAGAAATAAAAAAAGTAAATGAATCCTGGATTCGTTTTTTTTTTTTTTTTTTTTAGGATTCGAAAATATTTTGGCTAGAAATTAAAAAGAATAAATAAATATAGGCTGTAGGTAATTGCCCTGGTTCTCCACCAAATGAAAATTGTCAATTAAAAGCAGTTTTATTTAAGCCAAGTGCAAAATTTAAAGCTAAGGAAAGAGAGAGAGAGATTCAAAATAAATAACTAAAACTAAAATATATATACTATGAAAATATGTGGATAAATATGTGTAGCTAAATATGTTCACAATTGGCTGAATTAAGATTAAGTTAATTCAGCCAATAGTTTTATCGACCGTTCATATCTCATGATACAATTGGCTAATCACAGTGAAACTTATATCATTCGATAGACAATGATATTATCTATTGATTGGCAACATAAATAGTACTAGATGTATCGATCTTATTGGCTTAATTTGGTATCTTTGATTATCCAATCGTAACAATATATTGTTATTTAGTTACTGGCTATTGCTGAAATGACGTATGGTCATTTCAGCCAATAGAAGTACTTCTAGTCAATACTTCATGTTCTACTTGTCCAATAGCATTTCAAGGTATGTCATTCAACAGCTGGCTATCTCGGCTGTTCATTGGTCTCGTCAATATGTCTGAACCCTGGCTGCTGATTGGCGTAACAAAAGCTCATTAAGTTATAAATTGGCAATGCAATAATACTGGCTTTCAATAAAGGAAATCAGCAGTCATAGATCTCATCAGTGGCAACCTGGGTCTTCAGGACATTGGAAAAATGCGTATGGGCACATTCCGGACCGCCCAGCACCTGTAGAACATGAAAATCGTCGACCAAAAATTCAAAATTTTTTGCCCAAGCTGCAACTTGTGTCTGCCTGAGACGGTCGACCACATACTTCTGAGCTGCAGCCGGTGGCAAAATCACCGAACAACGACGATCGGCCGGTTCATACCGACGCCGATCTGATCTGATGAAAAAAATTTACTTTAGAATTTAAATGACGATCGGCTGGCGCTAATTTGAAAACTCAGTGGGTAGGGGTATTTATAATATAAGATCAAGCTTAGAGTCGGGACAGCCGATCATAATTTTGAGCTGGAAACAGCCAAATTTTCGAACGGCATACGGGTTCCCAGAAAATTTATACTTCAAAATATAAGTGAATCTATTCATTTTGAAACAATCACCAGTGAGTATGTAGCTCCTATATTGGTGGAGGTGGATCAGTAGAAAAAATTTTTAAATATTTTTTATTTGTTTTTTGTATCCTTTTAAATTGAATTTATATTCTCTGAGACAAATACATTTTAAATTTATCTAATAACATCTGATTATCACAATCTTAAATAGTTTAGTATAAATTTTTAATTTTTAATTTTTTTGAAAGCGTTATTGAAATTTATTTGTGTTTTTTTTTTTCGGTTATCTTTTTATATTAGATTTTATCTATATATTTATTTGATCATGATAGAGAAATTTAAGTATGATAAACCCCTTAACTGATTCATTAATACTTAAGAAATGCACAGAATTTAATATAAGTTTTACTGATTATTTAATTCATTAGCAAGAAATCATTTAAAATTATCATCACGAAAAAAATATACTTTTTTATTACTGATTTCAATAATGCCTATCGATTCCTTTATTATATGCTTCTGAATTTTCAACTAGTATGATATAAAATTATCCCTAATATATTCTTAATTGCGTATAAGATTATAATAAGGGGCATAATTAAGCAAATAAATCACATTGAATTTCTCTTTGAGGTCTAGATATTTCGAATTTGTTATAAAATTCCGATCAAAGCATAATATTTACAAAAATAGAGATATACTCAAACATTTATAAATATAATAACCCAAGTAATAAAGATTGAATAGTAAAATAAAAATAGCATAATATTTATTATTTTTGACAAGTGAATAATATATGACCACATTTATATAGGCGCATACAATAATTTACCTGATATATGTCAAGTAAAATAGTTATTCTAAGGAAATCTTACTATTTATAAAAAGACTGATTTCTACGGAAAATGATTAATTTTAATTATAGAACTGTATGAAAACGTGACTAAGGATAGTTTACGAAATTTAATGGTCAAATTATCTGGTCAAATAATTTTTAAATAATATATTTCGGATTAAATGATAATAGAGAGCCATAATTACACAACTATCTAATATTTAACATTATTATTACCTCATACACATTCGCAGTTATATAATATTAAATTAAGATTTAAAAGTAAATGAAGTCTTTGGGTGCATAACACGATTTAGATATTCAAAAAATTTAGCTATTAAAATGAAAATCAACTAAATTTGATGAATAATATTTAAAGTTTATGGTATTTAAAATTTGAACTGAAAATTCCAAATACTGGATTATGAAAGTATTTGGAATTGATAATTCGAATTAAGAATATTAAATATATTTTTATTTATTAAATATTCTTCGATATGAATCATTTATTTTGATATTAAATTTACTAGTAAATCTTTTATATCAATTTATTATAAAAAAATTGATACTAAAAAATAATTTTTCTCATCTTAAAATTGCATGATAATTTTTTAAAGAGTATTCATTAGAGGCGGATCTTGAAAGATAAGAAGTTATCATCTTTATTTTTTTATGCTACAAATACAAATGGTACCTCGATTGATTTTTGTTAATTTTAAACGATTTCCCATATATAAAATCCGAAAATTTATAAGATATAATATTATATCTTTGAATGCCAATTAAATAATAAAAATAAAATCAATTAGCTATTTCAAATTATATACTATTTATGTAATACTAATTTCAAACTAATATATTTTATTTACATATAAAAATTCATAATTTTAGAAATTGATTGAAAGAAAGATAAAAAGATAAATGAAGTATAGAAAATAAATTAAAAAATGTTATATATTGTAAATCTTTAGGTCTTATAGGATAAAAAGTTCAGAAAATATTCATAAAATTTAGAAAAAGTCGAAATTTATTTTAATTTTATATAATAAGAAGTACAGAATATGTCAAAGAATAAAATTAGTAATCTTATTCTACAATTTGATTTACTTTCTGTATTTTCCAAAAATAATTCTTATAGAATTAATTGTAATGACCAGCATGGCTGTATTAAAAAAAATTTTAAATTATTTATACCAAGATAAATTTAATAAGATTGTTTTAAAAACTTATTGAGTATAATGATGATGTCATAATTAAGTTGGAATTTTAGTGATACAAACATAAATAACACCTTTTTTTTAGTAAACTTACAATATTTATTATAAAAATTTTAAAACCACAAAATTTGAGATGAAATTAGATAATTATACAAATCGCGACTGATAAGCAAAAAAATCATAATTTTAGAATAGCTACGTTTAGGTGAAAAGTTTAAATAAAGCTATAAAGACGAATTTAAATTTGAATTCAGAAATTCAATATCTTACTTAGTCACATAATATTAATAAATCATCATAATTCATAATTAAATAGTTTATATCAAAATTTATAACGTTTAATTATTATATTAAACCTAATCTTAAATCAAAACATAAACTTTAAATACTTAAACACCATTATGAGATCACGAGCAGATTTTATAAAAATCTGAAAAAATCTGCTATGATAGTGTTAACTTTAACACAGAATATTTAATTTTTTTATTTAATAATTACTATATTTTTATGAATAATATAAATTATTATATTTTTTACATGTATTGTATCAAAGAATACCGTTAAAGATATTCAAAAATTTTAGTAAGAATAATTTGTGTATATTTATTCTTTTTCATCCAGCTTACTTATCTCTAATCTATTAGAATATTTATATAAAAAAAACAGAAAATTTTTACTAACGGATAAAATTAATCATTTGATATTTTAGCTGATTTTTTTTACCAATATATAAAATATAAATGCATTTTATTATCTTATAAACGATAATATTACAGAAATTCATGTAATTTTTATTGCTATTATTTATGTTAATTATTGTAATTAGTTTGAAATTTTATTATATTGCTAGTATTTAGATAAAATGAGACAATTGAGTTAGTATTTAAAATAATTTTCAAAGAAACCACTTTTCCAAATAAAGAGTATCAGTATATCTATTTCAATATTAAATTATTACATAGTCAACATGATATTTATGTTATATAGAAAATAAAACTTATAAAAGGAAACTACTAAAAGCACTCCACTTTTTTGCCAAAATTACTCAATAAACAATACAACTTAAATTTATTGGTTATTTTATTGAAGAAATATTTAAGAATATAAAATTTTTTAGTTAGGGTTTATTATTTTTATAACTTATCTAGTACTCGATTTTAAAAATTAATTCAATAGACTGACTTAGAGGGTATAAATTTTTTATAATATTTTAAATATAATAAATCTTAAAAAACAAAAATCTACTCTGAAATTTTTGAATTCAAACTCAATTTGCAAATAAATCTTTAGATTCAGATAAAGTGTGCTTTTTATCTTTCTATTTATTTGAATAAACAAAAATAAAAAGTGTAATGGGCTTTCCTAAATAACAGTGTTCTATGTTTAACTTACTTTGATTCATAATATAATTTAAATTTATATAAAAAAACAATAACGCCGATATTTTAAAACTAGAATGAAAAACTACCAAATAAAAAATAAAATTAAATAAACTAATATTGATATAATACTTAATTTGCTGTTTTTAGGGCTCGACATTTTAACATTGCTAATTTTTCCACACTAACTACACTTTTTAAACTAGTTTTTTTGGAAAAATTCAAATAATGAGGGATTTCGCTATTTTGGTGACAGTTTTATTTTTTTAGATTTATTAGGCCTTCTATCGGTATTCTACACTTAAGATTTAGCTGGAGAAATTATTCTTGAACTAATAATTTCAAATAATTGATATAGCTAAAAATTTTTTCTAAAGCCGAGAATTTTATTAAAATTTTTGTAATAATCATCTAAGAATTGTTTAATTTGGCAGTCGAATGATTCATCAGAATCGAAAAATGAATATTTCAGAGCTTATTATTTATTAAAAACCTAAATATAATTATTTATAGCATATTTATAGATTTAATATTTAAAATAATGCTTTTTAAGCTATGAGACCATTGAAACCTCATTGATGCTCAAATTGTAATTTTACATCTAAAGAGGGCTATTATTTAATATTTTTAATTGGTTTTGATTATGTACTCTTATCTTTTTGATTTATTACTGAAATTTTGAAGATAATATTTCTGAATATAAGAACTTTAAAGATAGTTTGGGACTTATTTTGGACCTGATACTATATTAAGTTTAATTTTTTTATATTTTATAAAAAGAATAAATAGAAGTATATTAGTTAATATATTTATTTGACTAATACTAGTGAGAAACTGAAGAATAAGGAAATATGAAACTAAGAAACTAAGAAACTAATGAAAATTATAACAGATTAAATGACATGCATTTCTATGAGTTGGAAATTCAATCGTTGAAGTATCTTTAGAATGAAATTTTATTTATAATGAAATTGTAAATCTAAGCTTATGGCGTAGGATTTACTGTAGTAATTATTGCGCACAGTGATCGCTTTACAGCCTGGGATTGTTCTAGAAAATATAGTTGTAAGGATGAATTATTAGATATTGACCTTTGACCTCCAATATTTATATCTCAAATACCTATAGATACCCTTTAATATTTTTTAGTATCGAGTGAGCTGCTTAATCTCTATAGACTTTTTTTTTCAAAGTGCGAATATTTAACAACTCATTTAATTTTAAAAAATATCGTGTATAGGAGCAATATAGTAACCAAGTATCTATGAAAATCTTTATAAATAGACATATTTGATTATAAATATATTAATCTCTATTGAATTATTAATCTTTTTATGGATTTATTATTTTGTACCATTTTATGTTATATCCGATTTTCATCTTCATTTATTTCACTTTTTTTTGTTTTTGGCGATACGTTCTTATTATAGTGTTAAAAATATTAATTTTCTCAATTAGATTAAAAGCCCTTTTTAGCATTCATTAGTGCCAATTATCAATCTTTTCGAATATCCGGTGGTTAAATTATGCCATTAAAGAGCTCTTTATAGTTATTTATCGCCCAAAGATAAAGCTCTTCTGTTTCTAATTTAATAAAAAATGAGCAAGAAAATAAGTTTATTCTGATGCTTAAAACACAAAAAATTTCATAAAGATTTAAATTGGATTTATTGGTTATTTAGGTAAATCCATTATTATAATACTTGAACTTTCCTCAGTAGGCTGATTCGATTTTTCGTTCGCAAACAGTAAACAGATAATTCTATCATTTTCATAGATATAATATCTATTTAATATATTTCCCGTGTAAAGAGAATCAAATAAAGCATGCATTAATTTTCTAATTTTAAATTTGAAACTCTAATTCCCTGAATTTGGTTGTAAAATTTTTTACTATCTATTGGATGATTCGGAGTTTTTTGTTGAAGTACAGTCAAATTTTCCCTCAGAGCTAAACCTGATCCATAAAGCTGAGATATAACTACTTTTTTATCATCAATTAATGACCAGATTTAATAAACATCAATAACATCTTTATCCAGAGAATGATTGTTCACAAGGTTTAAAATCCTGTTTATCCATACACTAATCTTTTTTTTAGCAACATAAATTGCAAATGAAATTACGGATATTTTTTTTTACAAATACTCAATTGTTGTAAAGCATGTTTCCTATTATAATCGCGCCCATTTCATAGGCAATATAGATATGGTATTTTTTTGAACTCCTAATTTATAAGTTGAAATTTTGCTTCAAGTATTTATTAGAAGCTCATTCACTAATTCATCCCTGTTATGATACTCATAATTTAATAAATCCTATCTAATGTAAATTTATTAAAAAACTACATTATTAAGATATTTATTAAAAGCGTTTTTAAAAATTAGATTCAGATTGAGATTAAAAAGGTTAAATATGTGGAAGTTCTGATCAAGAACTTCCAAATGAAACTCAAAAAAGTACTTATTTGTAAATCTTGGCGATCTTAATAAAGAAAAGGAACAGTAATGCAGAATAATTTGAGCTTATTTTAAACTAAATAAAATTTAATAGGTGGATTTGCAATTAATATCTATAAAATATTAGAAATCCACTACTTATAATCTTATACTGCTAACTATCAATGTGCAGATCATCAATAAAACGAATGCAAATTATTTATGCTTTTCTTGTAGCGATAAAAAAATTAAATAAAACGACTACTAGGTCCAAAAAAATCAAGACGTAAAAATGAAATAAAACTTTAAAAAGCAATAATATTCTGAGTGTTAGAAAAAAGCACCATATTTTTTAAAATAAAAGAATTCATTAACAATTCAATATCTTGTCAAACATTAATAAATTTAAAAAATATATTAAACCTCATTAATACAACAAATAATTTACTATAATAGTTAATTAAAACTCAACCAAGCTTTTTTATTTTATTTCACTACATTTTTTACTCAAACCAATTTTAATTATTAAACCTCATTCACCAAATTATAAATTTACAAAAAAATATTATATAATCTAAAAAAATATATATAATATCAATAATAAAAGAACAAAAACAACATTTCTATTTACTATGACTAACGAAAGTATTAATAAAGATCTCACTGATTCTTCCTAAACATTCAAGGAGACTGATGGTTCCAAGGAATGCATAGTCTTACGCAGAAAGCCGTCATTGGAACAGGAGAACCCTCCACAAATATAATTTTAATTCTAATCAGTAATAACTAATGAATAAAAATTAATATATGTGGAATACGTATATCTAAATAGCGAAGATCGATTAGCAAAATCCTTTCAAAATTATAGTAATAGATAGAAAAATTAATAGTCCTTCCAAATTCAACCAGTTATAAAAATTATTTTATATTATCATTTCAAGATTTATAATGTATAGCAAACTTATTTTTTCGTTCAAAATCACCCTTTATCAATAATAATTATTATTCAAGTCATTGATAAAGTTAATATAAATATAATTAATATTTTTAGTAAATTCACATGTAAAAAAAAAACAAGAGTAGAGAAATTTAATATAATCTAAAAAGTTATGATAAAAATGTCTTTTCGAAACTTTATTTAAAATTATATACAAAATTTGATATTTTTGAGTAAAATAAAAAAGGTAAAAAAATGTAAAATATTCCAGATTTTTGAATTAAACTTGATATTAGTTATTATATCGAATTAACTTCGCATGTAAAAATTATACACAAATAATTTTTTTTCTCGAATAATATAATTAGCACTAGGGATAATATATGTAATAGCTCATAATAAGCTATCGGCCAACGAAGAAAAAATCATGCTATTAAATTCAATGATCAGAAAATATCTCTGATGTTATCATAATTTACATCCTTACCACGATTCCATATCTTGTATAAATAAAATTTTTTATGACTAATTCTGATTAATGTTTTAAAAATTTTTCTTGTATAAAAGTGTAATTATAGATTTATCCTATGGTTAAATAATTAAAATAAATAATTCTTTATACAATAAAAGATGTTTAAAGCAATAGAGATTCTTGCCAAAGTATCAATTCCACTAAAGAAGTTTATAAGTAATTAGATAAGTTTTATATAGTAGCAATAATTAAATCGAATTTTGATAAAAAATTTTAATCCTAATAAAAGAATACGAGAAAGTATATAACCGATAGGAGTATATGATCTCAAGTGTCATGATTTATCATGTCATTATATAAATTGATATACGTGTTCTATAAAATTACAAATTACTGCTCAATATTCCCAAGGTCCATTTTTGGAAATAGATTTATGTTTTGATTTGCGCTAGTGGTTAGGTAATTTCAACACGTGTAGTAAAATTACTTTTGCTGAGCAAATTCCATTATCATTACTAATCGTTTAATTAGTAATCACTTATGGTTTTATTCTAGAATATTCTTTATGGTATTTTTTAGTATTTGAAAAATAATTCATAGAATTTTATAGTATTTTGATAACTTTTTAAAAAGTATACATAGTTAGAGATTTTATTGAAAAAGAATCTTTTGCAATAAAATATCTTCACTTGATAACTATTTCAAATAAATAAATATAAAAGTAAATACTTAATACTTAAACTTAATACTTAATACTTAATATTTATTACTTAATAATACCTAGCTGTCAGGTCTTGACAAAGAATTCATATTTTTTTTAATAAGCTGATAAATACACAAAAAAATATATATAGCATATTGTAATATACATAAACAAATATTATGTATTAATTTCTAATTATTTTAATTTTTTTTAAAACTATTAATGAGATAATACTTATATAATTTTATGTAGGTTCATTTTTATCTAGTTTATTCTATTATAATTTGATCCGAGAATTTTATTAATAGAAATATTGCACACTAGAGGCTTAGTAAAAAATAAATTAATTTTACTAGAAATTATTTTAAACCAGCGAAAAATTTTTTTTATATTGAGTAGCTTTATAGTTTGACTTTATTATAAATAGATAATAATTGTAAATAAAAATTGAACAAAGCCCTTCAAATTACAAATAGAAATCTAACTGTGTGAAATAAAAATTACAGGAAATAAAATTAAAATTAATTTAGTGTAAGATAATTATATATATTTGGTTATTTAATATGAAAAAAATGATTTCAATTTAGATATTATAGCTTTTGATAGTTTTTGTATACATCATAATATCAAAATAAAAGAATTCAAACTGTTATCTGAATCAAAATTGCTTATGAAAAGATTTTATTTCTAAATAAATTTTATATGGTTTAAATGAAATAAATAAAAGTGAAATAAATAGAGAAATAACCTGATCGTAATTTTCTCTATTGTGTAAATTTTTGGTATTCATTTAGCTGTAAAAAATATTTGATTTTTTATTTATTCTATAATCAAATAATTAAATAATTGTATTGTTTATGTAAAGAAACTTCAATTATCTAAATGGTCAGGGTTATAGGTATTATGATTTATTTATTAATTTAAAAAAATTATTTTTGTACCAAGTTTATAAGGATTTTAATCCGATAATTACTACGATTTAAATCTAGAAATTATAATTTATAAAGGTTTAAGATTTTTTTTCTTAGGTAATTAAAAAATAAAATTGGCTTTGTATTATATAAAAAAAATAAAGAATTGAGAAATTTACAGTGTTAAGATTGGAATATATTTATTACTATTAATTTTACACCATCTTAGGTTATTCTATTTGAACTAAAAAAAAAAACCAATTTAGTAACCATGACTAAAAAATAATATTAATATAATCTGATAATTAAAATAGTTTGATAAATATTTTCTTTATTCAGATTAATATCAAGCTTAATGAATGTCGCTTTTAATTTCTGAAGACTCATAAAATTTTTTATAACACAACTTATATATTATCACTTTTGTTAAAAAAATTAAAGATGGTGTTTTATTAAATAAATTCGAGTAATTTTTGCATAAAATTAACTTATATCTATAAAGGGCTACAAAAATATACATATTATAATACATACAAATCTCCAGGTAGGGGTAATGTCAGTCTAATCAAGATTCATTTAATTACATGACAATTAATGATTAAATCAAACATAGTATTATATTTTAATAATTCAAATAAAATTTAAATTAAATGTAAAAACTAGTAAAATATTTCTAAAGATATATACACGAAGGAAATTAAATATATTCTAGAGTGACAACAATGAAAAACCAAAAAAAATAATTTCACTATAAAAATTCGATAAATAAATAAATCCAATAAAATAAGAAAATAAACTTTATAAATGAAATTACTCATAATAAGAAATTTAATGGTGAATAATCTAGCAATACTGATATAAAAATATTATATCAAACGTTTCAAAAAAAAACTAAATAAAATTTACAAAATTAGAAAAGCAAACGAAATCATTCGAGAACCAAAAAATAAATTAGTACACTATCAATTAACAATAAGCCATTCATAAATTAAATGGTTGAAAAAATGAGCAAAATAGACAAACAAACTTCTAGAACAATGAGCGCAAAATTATTTTTCGAAAATCATAAATATATAATCCACAGTAAAAACTCTAATTCGATAGTCATGCTAACAGAATATTTATACAAGTTAAACTAACATATAGATCAGAGAAAAAATCTATAAAAAATTTCAGGCTCAAACCACAATCGATTATGTATCCGCTCAAAAAATAAATTAATTAAAATATTATTTATAAAATTTGCAAAATATTCTATCCACAAAGAATCGGATAAACTTATACCATCACCATCTAAACCCCCATACTTAAAATATCTTATTATCTTCAAAATTCATATAACACATCACTTGCGCCTAGATTATCATATCATCCTTCTTGCCCACCTTCCTCTCCATCACATGCTCCCAACTTGACACTCTTTACTCAACTCTCCCGCTGTTTCTGTCTCGAAATTTGTACCCGGTTCCTAATAGATCACATTTATCTATCTGTCACTGATTTACCCACTCTTCTATCAGAACTGACTATAATTTCTTGCTAAATCCAACTTATCCTCCATCCCTCGTCTTATTTGATAAGCTTTCAGACATTAGTTTTCTTACTCTATCACTTCTACTATTCCCGTATCTTTTACCTTCTCAATTTCTATACTTTATACAACTGTTCATTTCTATTAGATCCTATTACTTAAAACATGTATTCAGTTCTTATCTAAGCACAATTTCGTTTCAATTTCAATTCAATTTCATACACATTATTCAGAAAATATTCAACGTTTTCTCAAGTTGATTCATTTTCGTTTATCAACTATATCTAATTGAGTTCTATATCGCCTATCTAATAGATTCTGACACTTTCTCGCTACAATACCTTCTGTCAACTCTCGTTTGAAAATCAGTCTGGATACTTTCAATCATCAAAGGAAATTGTCTTATTTTAAGATAAACATGAGCCACCTTCAACCATATTTCAATAAAATCTAATTTTATTTTTCAAAAAAAATGTATATATACATTGCTATAATTGATTTAATTTTCGGATAAAAATTTTTTTAAAATGATTAATCTTAGTAATAAAATATCTTAAAAAACAAGGAATCGCCCAAATTGGTAACAAACTGCAAAAAATTTATAAAGAATATTTAAATAAATTTGAAAATAATTCAATATTATAGTAAAATTTTACTAACAGTTAATTAGGAAAATAAATCAATAATGTAGTTCTTTATTAAAAATCATTCATCGATAATTAGCTATTATAAATTTATGAAAAATTCTATAAAATATAGCGTGTTCGATTGTGTGATATATAACAGCATAATAAAAAAACTGTGAATAATAACAAGATCATAAATCTTAATAGATTGATACCGAGAAAGTAACTATGAAAGCAACCCAGAAAGCATCCCTATAAAACGTCCCAAATAGTAACCAAAAAATTAATTTAGAATGAATAAATATTTTATTATATTACGACTAAGAAAACGACCTATAATTTAATCAGGATATCAACCCAGAATGAAAAGCAATAAAAGATCTAGAATTTGATTTAGAAAGCGATACTGAAAGTGAACTACAAAGAGAATTATGTATATCTAAAATTGCGATTTTGTAAGTGACACAGAATGTGTTCCATAGTGTGCTCCAGAATGTGTCCCAGACATAGTATCAGATTATGCATATTTTATTTATCAGTTTTAGTTACTGCTTACATCAATTTTTTCTATTAATTCTCAATTACTGTTTCATTTCTATGCTAGCTATTTATTTTTAAATTTCAGCTCATTTTCAGCTTTATCTGTGTTTTTTTGATGTATTTGATGATTTTTCTTATACATTTATATATCTTTTCGTGGTAATCATTCAAACTATATTCATAAGCCGCTTTTTTTACAGATATTTGACCTGGGATTTTAATTAATATTTTTATGAGTAGAGTTGGTTTTTGTTACAGTTTCTTCCGATATTTGGGATTCTGTTCATTTGTGTAGGCTTTTTCTAAACTTTTTTGTCTTTCTATATTTTTTTCGCGTGATTATCACATCTACATTCTCTATATCGACTTACATCAAAATTTTCTATTTAAACTGTCTTATAAGCCGTTTTGAAGTTTCATTGTGATGTTTTATTAGTTGTTAAATATGTCACCGTATGCTTAAAAATGCGTTTTAAGGCTAACTTTTATCTAAATATTATAAATTTGAGTTTTAATTTACTATTTAATACTTATAATTTATGATCTCTTTTTTTTTTTGCGATATTACTGATTTTAAAAAATGATAATAATAATATAAGACTAACATATTATAGAAAGAACGATTTCTTATATTGAAAAATGAAAAAAAGACTTTTTTTTCATATTCTTTTTGCTAAATGTTTTTTAACAGCATATTTGACCTGTGTAAAATCTATAAGGTGTAATATCCCGTAAAATGGTAAATAGTATATAAAGTTAATACAATTTTTATAAAAAAAATACGTATATAAACCCCCTTTTTTCTGTCTCTTTATAAAAAATCTCTTTTTAGAAGAAGATTCCTATAGATCTCATTCTACAATGGAAAAAAATAATATGATTTTATAAAAGAGATATTGTTGTTAATTTAATATAGTAGTAAATCTGTGACTCATTTTTATTTCTAGATAGATTCTTAGAATTTATTCTTCAAATTTGTAAATGAATTCTATATTTCTCATATTCTTGATAACCATTATTTGTATTATATTTAAATTATCTGCTCTATCTAGTATTTTAACTTTGAATGTGAATGCTTCTAATTTACCAAAGTATTAAATTACAGATACATTCTTCAAATATTTATGAGAACGTTTTTAACATTTTTTATTGATACATATATTAAAACTCATTAAAAGTGGTCAATTTATTTGGAAAATGCTCTAAATAATCTATTAATATTTAAAATTTATCAACAAAAGTTATTTCAATGAGTTGAGTCATTTTAGAAGACTCACTCCGAGAATTTACAGCTATTATAATCATTTTTATTAGTATCGGATTAAAAACAAGAACTTTGCATCTAATTAAAAAACATTGTGATTTGATTGCTAAAACTTTATATTAGCAAAAAAAATTTTTATAAAGAATGATACGTTTATTGAATCAAAAATTTTAAAATAAGGTGTTTTAAAGATAGATTATTAATCTATATATTTAATGAAATTTAGTATTAGAGAAAACTAATATAATCCAAGAAATTCTTTTCTTGATAGTAAAATCAGTGAGTATTTATAGACACCCCTCTTTCATTCGAATAACATGAAACAAGTATATTTATAATTGTGCATTTAAGGTAGAGGTCTTTGTATAAAGTTGGTGTCTTATAGGTAATCAAGATTACTAGTAATTTAAGGTGTTAATTATTTGTATAAATGGGTTTAATCCCAGGTATTGGATAAAAAGAGGTTAAGTTTTGAGACATCCCTTTCTAAAAAGGCTTATGTCTAGCTTCATAATAATAAAAAAAATTAACATAAAAATTAACAGCCTAGCACTCTATTATTTCCAATGGTTCATTGGTAAATATGGATTAAGTTTCTTAGTTGTAAAAAACATAAATAAATCCCTTTTAGGGATCACAAAGGAAAATTTATTGATTTTACTTTGACTGAAGCCACGTGTAATAATGAATACGTTTATATATATTTATACCTAAATAAAGCTTATCTGATTGTTCTAAAAATCAGAATACAATGTTTAGTGGCAATTAAACATGCCTAACTGTAGAGATAAGTATTATATTATTCATTTAATATTATAATTGACCATTATTTTTTGACAATAACCAAACACTATATTAAACACTTTAAAAAAAATAGTTTTCAATGCAATTTATAGCACATTATAATGCCTAATATTCTAAACTATATAAATACCTTAATTGACTGCAATAGCTAAAAGTCTAACTAACAAAAATAAAAAAAACCCCTAATTGTTAAATTTCAGCAATTTTTTAATAAATTTAAATATCGTTCATCCGGCATTTCGAGCCAATGACTATAAGTATTCTATTAAAATTAAAACTTTCGATTATTTTAAATTAAAGCCGATTTTTAAGTTCAATCTCACGTTGTAGATATTTATTATGCTTATTTGTGTGAAAATTTATATACTTTTTTAAATTTTTCATTGCTTCAGATCTAATTTTTATGCGAAAATTTTAAAAAATGTATAGTCAAAATGCTAAAAAGTGCTATTTTTTACCAATTTTCTTTGACATTTTCAGCCTATTAAAAACAACGAAAACGGTAATGAATTTATTTATTGGATTTTTTACCCTTTAGAACATAACCAGAAATTTATCTTAAATACACCTTATACTATAGATCGGCTAAACTGCTTTAAAGTTGTATAGTTCTACTTCTCTTTAAGAGCTAAATTACATTCTATTTAAAAATATTTTTACATGAAAACCATAATCAATATGACAGGCTCTTTTTAATATCAGACTTTTTTTTATTATACTTATATTAGTTTTTTTCCAATTGTCATTTTTACATATCTCTATAAATTTTTTGGAGTCCTCTTCGTTTTTTTTTCTATGATTGAAAATAAATTTTAGATCAAGGTTTATACCATATCGCTTTTGATTATAAATCACTAAAATCAGTTTTTTTATATACATATTAGTATAAGGCTAAGTATATATCAATAAAATTTAGCTGGAAAAATGTTTTCAAAACTTATTTATACACATAATATTTATAAAGTTTAATTTTCATATTCAGCAAATTTTCAATGAATTCATAATGATTGCATAAATGACTTACTCCAACTGCCTAAATTAAAACCTTGAAACCTATCACTCATTATTCGACGATTTTAAAATCTATAAACACATCTAGATACAAATAAACAAGCTTTTTATTTGATTTTTAGGTTTATCATTAGTTAAAACGCAATTATCAGTTATTTTGATCACAGAAATCTCAAATAACGATTTTATATTATTAAAGGGTTTATAAAATGTCTGTTTAATCTTCATAGATTCCTGCAAATTTAAAATTGTATATTTTTTCTCTACAATAACTCTCATACCCGCAAGTCATACAGTTGAAATCGATACAATTTAAATATTTGCCCCAATTAGAATCTCTGACATGAAATATTAGCAAAAAAAATTCTTAAAACTTTGAAAGTCCCATCCAATATGTCTACAAGTATCATATATGTCTTATAGTTACAACCTGTTAAATCTTATGAGCCTATTCTGGATAAATTATGATTTTTCCTTTGACCTAGCATTTCTTGGTGTTAATGATTCCTATCGACATAAACGCTTTACTGAAATTTCACCAATGTTTCAAAATTTTCATATAATATTCACTTACAATTTTACCAGAGTTCCATTCTTATCATCACGATCAAGATCTGTAATGGATCATTGTTACATAAAATCACTTTCAAAGAGTCTTTTGTTTCAATCTAATTTTAAATAGTCAACTAAATATTTTATTAGACTAAAACGCTTCCTCTTGATCTATTCCTACTTTCAAGATCCAGAATTAGACAATATGCTACTTTAATAAAAGAATAACCAGAGATATAGATTTTTTATTCTATGAAAGGCGTATTAAATTAAATTTTATTAAATTAAAGATATTATATTAATATATTTTTATAATTATGAAAATAAACTATTCCTTTCCTAAATGAGAAATTAAAAAAATTAAAAAAAATATGATAAGTATAATGGTCGAGAATCTTTTTATTTAAAACTATTTTTATTTATCCAAAGTGTATCTACGTTATTTTTTACCATGGAAATCATTATAGTTACAAAAGGTTAGTTTTAAATAGAATACCTACTTATAAAAATCCTTGTATAATTTGCAAAAAATATAATAAAACTAATAAATTAATTTATTAGCTATAATTTGGAAAATATAATAAATATAGCAAAGTTTTTTGAATTTTCAGAGTAAAATAGATTAAATTAAAAGTTAAATTAATATTGAATAAAATAAAACTAAAATTTAACCGAAAAAGCTATTATTACAAATATAAAAATATTAAATAAATGTAAATTTATTATTCTGTATTTGATATTTCTCATTTTAACTCTGAGGTCGTAACTTAATATAGATCTTTATTGGTACTCACTGATTGGGTTGTTGAGAGGTATGTTTTTCCTGAGTAGTGTTAGAAATCGATATCTAATATATTTTCTCTGTTGTGGTATAATTTGCTGGTATAACGTAGAAATTTTCACATGAATAAAGCATAAATTAAATATAATCACTAGAATAATAATCATTTTATTATAAGTTCCTTTACTTTTTTTAATCCAATTACTTGAATACTATTATATTTCAAGTAATTAATAGAATTTAAAGGGATAATAGTATAAATAATAAAATTTGACTAAAATTTACATGTTAGTCAAATCCGTGTACATTTTTGCAAAAATATGCAAAAATTACTTTTTTATTCAATATAAAATTTTTATTTTTCATATTGTAGTATCTCTTGAACCATTTAAATCAAAAATTATTGATCTTTAAAAAAAATGATTAAACTTATAGCTTTTAAAATAATGTAATATACTAGCCTTTATAAAGTTTCTTTAAATAAAAGATTCCTAAATTAAAACATAAATTATGAGTTAGTTTATGTATAAATTTTATTTTGTCGTAGCACAGCATACATCAAACTGCTGTTAATAAATAAAAAATAATAATTCTAAATTTATCATATATAAAGTATTAATATATATATCTCCATTATAATACTTTATTAATAAAATTTTGCTGTAAAATATACAAAAAACAGCCATTTAATTATTTTTTCTCTGTATTTTGAATAAATGTATAGACGGGTTTTTATTATTTCTAGATAATCTTATTTTTTAAAAACTTAGAAACGTCGTCTGAGAATATAAGAGTATCTGAACTTTAATGTTTTAGTTTTTCATGGTTTCAATACATTATAATATTTTTAATATTATATTTTTTATTTTAAATATTTTTAATCAAATCTGTATCTTAATTTATTAATATTTAAATAACTTTAACAAGTTCATTCAATTAGGGATTATAAATGTTTTAAATTCCACATTTAATGACTAGTAAGTTTTCATAAATATAAAGCGAATAGGATTTTATTAAAATTTCATTTACTTCTCTCGAATAAATACCTTTGTAGATCATTCATTTGATAGTTTGATATCGTTTCGATTTAGGTACACAACCTGTACATCGGCACAGGAGCTTATTTTTAACAAGATTTATGATTTTATATGCCTTGTACTAAATTGATATTTTTTACTATACTTACCACATATTTTCTAGTATTTTTATTTTAGAAATAAAATTAAGTTTAGCTCTTTCATCTGCAATACTACTAAACCTTATCATGGGCGGTAGATTTTTTTTGACCTACTAAATTTAGAAAATTAGTTTCAAATAAAAATTATAAAATCCTGAGACACGTATATTTATTGGTATTTGTTGAGAATAGCTGTAAATAGTAAAATGTTATTAAATCATAAAATACTAATAATTTAGTTTTTTTATAAGAGTGTTGAACGGGAAAGAGTTAAAAAGTTTATTTAATTGTGTACGGGCTTTAATTTAGTATATTATTTTCTACTAATATTTGCAAGCCAATAAACTCATGATTCTGAAAATTTAATTAGTTTTACTATGAATAGTTATTTTTATTTTATTGATAAAAAAATTTTCTACCAGCATGAAAAAGTTAAAACCTAAACTTATGAAATATTAAGAATCATACTCATAATATTCAAAATGAAATTATAAATCAAAGTAGTATTTTTTTTTTTTTGTCTCAGAGAGTTTATTAAACATAATTTAAAAGTATACAAAAACTAATAAAAAAATATTTAAAAAGTTAAAAAAAATATTAAAAAAATAA
>LSSN01000782.1:0-26703 GCA_001970855.1 Smittium culicis | reverse complement strand
AAATTCCAGTTATTTAATAGCTAAAAAATTTTTTTTGATTTTTTTTAAAATTTTCGATCAAAATTGATTAGCTTTGCAATTTTTCAATGAATTTTTGGGTATATTTGTAAATAATCGTATAAAATAATAGCTCAGAGCAATCTGGCGAGATAAATCCATTAGTGATATAATTTTTGCGACTTTGATGCTACAAAAAATATTGATAACTTATTAATATTAAATTATGCTTATAAGTAAGTGAATTTCATTCGTAAAATATTTGAGAAAAAGTGCCAAAGGCTTTATGACTTTTATATTGGAAGTAGTTTTGATTTAGGTGACGACGGAAAGTGATTTAAGAAATCTGCGATTTCGAGAAATAGTAAGGTATATTTTAATTATTAAAATAATTTTTTTTTAAATAATCTTGGCCTATTTGACTATCTAATACTTAGTTAATGTCTTGGCCAAATCTTTTCAACTTCATTTAAAGATTATACGTCATTGGGTTAATTCACATAAATTATTATCTTTTTTAATAATTAATCGAAAATTACGACTAAAATAAAATTAAAATTGAAGTAGAAATTATAATAATAATAATATTTTTTATTATTTTTAATGTACAGGTACATATAATCGATATTCTTATTGTCTTTTCTTTCGCAAAGTAAATCTACCTGAAATATTTGCTTTCCGTAATTATTTCTAATAAATGAGTCTAGATATTATCTCTAAATTTTTTTGCTTTTGACTTTATGTAATAGATGGCCATAAATGTAAGGTTGGCAATCTTTTTATTATAATATGTTGAATTCTCAACCAGACATGGATCAAAAAAATACATAATCTAATCCAGCACCAGGCTTAATGTATTCCCAGAACTATATAAACTGATTCCATCAATGACAGAATATTTCTACAGAATCTTGGTTACTAAAGAAGAAAAGAAGAACGTAATTTACAAATAGTTCATGAGTAGAAAAGTCTGCAAAAACATCCATTTGTTTATCAAAGCTGATTCAGTATTTGTGAAGAAGGCCTATTCAGAATTTTATATCATCAAATGGAACTAACACACGATACTATAGCAATAAGATACTTTATTCACAGGATCTATTATCGATTCAGGATTGACAGTGGATGATCCAGATGTTGAATTACTGGTCACAACCAAATGTATTGTGGATAAACTTTCATCGACGGTAACACAAGCCAGATAGGATAACTTACACATTGGAATGAATTTTACATGAAAGCAGAAACTAGTATAATCCGGCGTTAATATACTTATTTATTGTGAAAAAATTTATAAATAGCTAGCAGCCTCAAATCCAAAAAAATGAAAACAGTTAATTACCCCTCCCCCTTTTTTTGTGGGCCCTAGCAGGTCGAAGGACACATCTTAATTGTCAGCTCCATGACCACAGCGGCGTAAAATACAGAAATTTCAGCGTCACTATCACTTTCCAATTCCTCCGTTAGGATGGGTGAACTTGTAGAAATGATCCAAAGGTCGAGGTCGATGGTGCCACCAATCACTAATGACACCATTCCATTCGAAGGGCGACTCTCAGTGTTCAAAAAACCCAGGGAAAAACTTAAGAACAATCAAAGGGACCACAAAATCGTAGATAATGGATTCCAGGTACAGCTCAGAAAACTGGAACCGCAGAGTTCCTGATCAGAGATTATTACGGGACAGCTGAAAATGACATCTCATCCTAACCACAACAAGCGAAAGATGAGACCAGTCGTTCACATGACCCTGAAGGAGGAATTTGCCTCGTAACTATCAATGAGAGCAAACATAGAAGCGGAGAATCAAAATCCTTGATTTTACAGCAACTTGTTATACAACTAAAATAAAACTGAGGAACTTCAACCAGTTTTAGACTTACGGAAACTAAATCAGAGTATTAAGCAGCAAAATTTAATGGTGAAATCGCAAAAATCGGTCTGAAGAATATAATTTAATAAGGATATACATGGCGTCATTCGAAATGAAATGCGCATTCCTATATATATTAATACTCAGGTCCTACAGAAAATATCTTTTATTCCGTAAGAATATCCTCAAATATCAATTCTGAGTTCCTAAATCCGGCTTGTCACTAAGCCCGCACACATTTACAAAGGTATTACACTCGGTATAGTGCTGGTCGGGAACAAGAATATCAGAGTCTCTGAATACTTGGGCGACTTAATAAATATAGATGGGTTAAATCAAATATAGATTTGAATATAATCCAACTTCATTAAAACTGGCCAATATGAGGTATTTTATAAATTCGCCCAAATCAGAATTGATTCTAACTCAGAATTTACATCTGAGGATGACTATAGACAGCCATAACATGATCCTGAAGGTGTCAAAAATATAGAACAGAGCCCTATGCTAAGGCGCAGCCAAATTGATTTCTGCAGGAAGAGCGTCACTCAGAGGGCTGTTAAGATTTACAGGGAAAGGGCAGGAAAATACAATTTCTCTCCTACCAGGCCGACTTATGTTACGGCGCCTACCGAAATTTAATAACCTTTGATTTTCGTAATGGAAGGACATCACAGAGTAGAAGCTATCTAGCATGTAGTACTAATAGTGCATGATTATGTAGCAGGTTTATTTTTACCGATTTTTTACACAATTCTCTTATTCAAGGATAAAATTAGTTGTAAGAAATTTTATTTATTTATACACGTTTTAATTATTTATTATAGAAATTACGGATACTCCTTAAAATAGTATTTCAATCCCGATATATAAATGAGTTTGAGAATAATATGAAAGAAAAAATTGCCGAGTCTTTGGAACTTAAGCAGATCTCCCACAATATTTTATACTAAAATAATCGGTTTTATTTATATATAGTTTTTTAATTTTTAGAAATTTGAATTTTAACAAACATAAAAAGTATTATAGCTAAATTAAATAATAGCAACAAAGGATGTTTGTGCACATTCTGATAAAATCACGATGTATTTTGGAAAGGCTAAATCATAAACTCGACACTCAGGCATACAAAATAGGAAATATTGATTTATTTCGGCAAAAAAACTACGCTGATATATATTCAGATATTCGGTGGAGCGATTTAAACAGAAATTTTACAGTATCAGAGTGCATATAGACGAATTGAATCGAAAAAAACACCTGAACACAAGTTACGTTCGTACGCTGACTCAACCTTGAATCTTTATAGAACTCATATTAGGCTCCGGACATACGGAATTTACAATCTAAAAGAAATTACTCCCCAAACTGATTTTTTTGGTACGGAAAGCACGATGTATTCCCCTTTTCTTCGGCAAACAAAAAATAGGGATCTAATTGCTAGACAGTAAACGGAACGCCAATATGTAGGCTAAAACTCTCAAAGATATGATTGGTAAATAAAGTTGAATTTTTACTGCTGCCCATTATGGAATTTAATTGCAAAAGATGATCATATGACACAACGGGAACGGCTGAAAATCGCTTTGATAACTCCAATATAAAAATCGGCAGTTTTTTTTCCTGATATGAGATTGCTTTCAATAACAAAGCTTATAGTGCTGTAATAAATCAGGTATTCGCCGATCAAAAAAGCGGGAATTATCCGCCCCTCAAGAAAAATGACAGGAAATTGACGATATGCGGGATCAGCAGAGCGCCCTTATTAAAAAATGTGTCCCATACACTTCAATCACTCTCATTAAAAAAAGTCAAAGATCAGTGAGAAGAAGGTCAAAACATTACCAAACTCAGAAAAAGTTAAGTAGTAGCACAGCCAGCAATCTAAAAGTACTGATATATATGCTACAAGTCTGGTGAACTAACTGGCTGGATTGAATTCAAAGCTAAAGCTGAGCATAAGTGCAATAGAGGTTTACAAATCAGCTATATTTCAGCTATAGTCTCCCCCTTAGTCAATAAGCGAGAGTGGCTGTATGAGAAAGCTGTTGTCCGAACTTAGTAAGAAAGCGTTGCAAACTTTGAAAGATCGTAAATCTATATAAACGTGGTTATAAATTATTATTATGAAATCAAAGAAAATGCGAGATTGGATATAAAGCTGCTCAATAGTAAAACCTATTGACTATTGGAGGTTTGTGAAATTTTTCACGAAACTGATATACGCCGTATAGACGACGACAAAACAAATAGTAATAGATTATTGATTTTGGTAATATTGCCTCCAAAAAAGAACCCAAAGGGATGAGAAAATACCAGACCTTGAGAAATTAGCGGCTACCTTGATAAACTTCTATTTCCGATAAAGGCTCATAAATCTAACAAGGATAAAGTAGAGACAACCATATTCCCTTCACCTCACGCAAACGACAATGATATACAGGTGAACTTGATATCCAGAAGCATAAAGGATTAGATACGGCTTTATATGTAAACAGCATAACAAAAAATATACATAGTGTTTCGAATCTATTTTCAAGTCCCTCAAAGACTCTTCCTTAATGAAAAAGCCTTTATTTCGAATGTAACAGCTGATATAGGGGTATTTGCATGTTCAACCGTGAAACTAGCATTCTATTCAAATTATGATTTACTTGATAGTTATTTTCGTCTCTCATGCACAATTAAAATAAACATTGTACATGCGATAATTTCTCTAGAGCCAATTATTATAAATTCATCCAATGAGGTATAATCTAAAATTGATTTATTCTTTTAAGACTGTTGACTAACATTATACTAATTATGGATTCATAAAAAGTCCCGACTCACCCAATTCTCATATATTTTTGCCATTATAAAAAGATGATAATGATATCAATAATTCATATAATAGCAATTAAAAGAAAAGAAAAATATACCTTATATTTCTATTTCTATTTGCTTTTATTTTACTCATAATTTTCGATAATTTATTAGTATAGATGATAATTAGTATGATCCCGTCATTAGTATAATATTATTAAATAGTCTTCAAAAACATAATTAACTTGTGTTTAATTATTATTCGTGAAATAATACATTTTATTCTAAAAACTATTAGCTATAATTCTGAATGTGAATGTTAAAAAATTTATACTGGTTAATTCAAAAATTAACAAAACGCTTTAACAAACCTTTTTGGAGAATATTTGGTCTATGAAAGGGGTAAAGAAATAACCAGAAATAATAGATATAATATATCACGTATTAATCTTATTATATGCTATGAGCTTTTCCGATCTAAGAATATTTGTTACATTATATTATTCTGGATATTACTAGCTTCCAATAATATTTGAAAATATAATGTAAATTTTATATCCACTTAGCCCATTTTACTTGAAGCTAGCCGCTGTTCATCCATACAGTTAAGCTCATTGAAATTTTTTTTTATGATAGCGGGGATTTTATAATTCATGAAAATTTAATTATATCAATTGATTCTAGATACAAATGGTATTATACTGCTATCGCTTGTAATTTTAGGAGTGTTATCGCGGAATAATTCAATGGCACTACAATTTTCTCGATAATATTTTCTCTATGAACATCGCTAATTATTTGTGGGATAATTATATTTTTGCGAGCAAGTATATTTTATTCTATCTAATCCTGCACTTCACCTGATATTTCATTCCTACTTCCCTAACGTGGGTTACCAAATATAGAATTTCGATAAGTGTATGCTCCAGCCATGTATAATTTTTCTACATATTTTTACAGTATGCTTTTTCAAATATCTGGTATTTTTTTAAAAATATTTCCGATTCTTTCTGAGCTATCTAGCGCTGTGATAATTCATATGACTCATAAATTATACTAAATATAATTGTTATCAACAGCTTTGGCGATGTTGGCTTGTCAATTTTTTTTCACTTAAGGTAGGAATTTAAAAATTCCTGAGAACGATATGACCGCATCCCAATTACAAATCGTAATATAAGATTAAAATATACAATAATTGTCTCCTCAGTATTTACATGCAATTGAAAATCCGCATTTTACAAAAACCTGAGAGAATAAAAGAACTAATAAATATTTTGTAGGAATTAACGCTTAATTCCTAAAATAACTAAATTTCTGTGAATTGTGAAATAAGTGCGATACAGTTACAGCTAGTTAAATGTTCATAGATAGTAAAAATCCATTATAGTAACTCTGATATCTTTAATTTCGAATTAATAGCTTTAGATATAGCTAGAGATTTATTATTTTAACTCCAAAAGCATAATGAGAATCAGACTATATTGATGTAAAGCATCCTAGTTGATTTATAGTTTCCAAATAAAGCTGACCAATTTCTTCAAATAATTACTTGTAACATTTACAAGTTTAGACCCCTCTCTAACGAAACAAAAAAATTTTTGATGAACTTTCAGTGAAATTTTTTTGAGTCTTTTGTGATACCTAGGCAATTTAAATATATTTTTGGTGTAGTTTATGGTTTTTTGTGACAGATTAGAATACATTTTAATAATTTTTTTCATTTTATAGTCGTTGAACTATGTAAATTACCTCTATGATACACCAAATATTTACAAGTGGATATTTAAATTGTATTCGATTTGCTAATATCTATCCATATAATAGCTGAGCTTGTAAAATTTTAAAATAATTTAAAGTTTCTTTGAAAGCACTAAAGGTACTACTTTTAATAAAAATGTTTCCAGTTTTTTGAGATAATCTGTGAATTTCAGAGATTTTAATTTCAATATTAAAAAACACACTTTTTAGTCTATAGATTGTGATATTATCCTTTATGAGATAATATTTTGTACTGAATTTAGAGTATTTATAATGATATTACGCCCCATCGCAAATAAATTATTTCACAAAAATCTAATACTCATTCATGGATACTAGTTTTCATTAGATTAATAAAAGTTGACTGTATTACTTGAGTGTATCTGAGCGTTATTTTATAATTTCTTTTTGTTCATAACCTCTGAAAATATCTATAAGTAATTAAAAAGCTTTATTATATTACTTTCATTTTTAAAGATGAATTCCCATGTTTATCTATTAATCTTTTTTTACAGAGAAATCCGCGGAGAGGTGACAATAATAAGGAAAATTTTAATTAACAGTTTAAAGCAAAATATTTTGGTCTTTAGTACATGTACAGGCGTTTCAATTGATTAACTAGTATATTATTGACTCAATCGGTGTCGAACATTTTTTATGTTAACAGATAATTGATAGTTGTTTGCCCCCATACTAGATAGATCTAAATATAAATTTTGGGAACTTTTCCCCTTTCTCAGGTCAAGATAATTTGACTCTATTTTATTTTTTATCTGGAAGTATTTTAATTTAACTATATTACTTTTGTAATTAAAAGTTTGAAACTTTTGTGTAGATGAAATATCATTGCTATTTTTCAACTTCTGTACCTGATTAAAGAGTAATTTATAGCTATTTAATTTGAATCCCTTGTATTTATATTCTCTTCATTAAAGTTGTAAATTTTTTTGTGCATCGAATAATCAATCTTAGCTTAAATTTTTGTTTCTCGAAGTTCATTCAGGGAGATCAATCGTTTATAAAACACGCCTTTATTATTGTATATTTGTTTAAAGATGTACCAGATAAGAGTATTTATATAGATGTCTAGTATTCAAAATTAGAATTTTTAACTATACTGGACCCAGAATTTTACCTGTAAATTTGATATTTATAATAATCACTGGTCTCCTAAACTCAAAGAGAATTTTTGGATTTCAATTATATGTAATTAGCCTTATTCACCATTTTGAATATTTATCAATTAGAAAAGATGGTAAGAAACTCATAATGATACTTTCTAGGTACATCTAATAGTATCTTTGCAGTACTAACCATTCAAATTAGAATAAATAAATCTTATACTGGTGAGGTGATTTCTACAAAAAAATTCAAATAAAATCCAAGCCTGTATATGGTGCATGAGAGATTGTGTGAGGCTCCTCGTATGCTTCTATTATTTTTTATTTAGTTTCTAAATTTTTTATTCTCATTTTGAGTCAATTTTATTAAAATTTGAGATATTAAGTGATTCGGTTTTTTAATAAGTTCGCTGATTACGTTTGTAAATTGATCCTCGCCGATCGTTGATAGTTAAAGTTAAAAGAACCAATTTTAAATAAATAAAAATTATTTTTTGATTAGTAGTTCTCTACGCCGAAAAAAAAAAGTAACAGTATAAATGAGCTTTTATTGCACTATTTGTATAATTAAATGTTTTTTTTTTATATATTATACATATAAATTATCTTTATTCATAATTAATATAAGTCTTAAAATTAACCCTTTTAAAAAAAATAATATCAAAAGAATCCAAAAATTATAATTTTTTTAATAAACCATTATATCATTTTAAAGCCTGTATTCATTTAGTTAATCATTATACTTAGTGGCAAGATTATACATATAGTCATAATTTTTTTTAATTATAAGAAAATCAAATACAAAGCGAATCTTTGAATTTAGCTATAAGTACAGTTATATATTGTTGATTATTTTTGGTCTATTTTGCTCTAACAAATCCGCAAGTTCCGACAATCTAAATTAGTTTGTTTCTAAGTTTTATACAAATATTGGTTTTTTTGTAAAAATGTGGATAATAATGTTCCTAAAATCCTTATATAAATAAATAAAAATCGAAATTCATCAAAATATTGAATTGGAAAATAGTAATCAAATTATTGTATTTTTCTTTGTAATTATATATCATATTATTTTTGATATAAATGGTTTAATAATTGTTATTTCTGTTTAAAAAAATTTTCATTTAATTAATTTTTCAATTCCTTTTCTTTAATTTATATTTAGATTATAAAAATATAATCATTTCTAAAATATTTTTCTTCTTCAGTGCTATTATATCAGTTTTGTGACATTTATAATCAGCATAAACTAAATAACTTTATTTTCATTAATAATATTATAAATAAACATAGCCCTGTATAATTTGTGTCAATGAAAAGTCTATATTTTCCTAATTTACTTGATAAATAAACTTTTAATTTACAAATAAAGCACCAAATATAAAAACCAATGTCTTTTAATACAAGCTTGTATCTATAATTTTTAATAAAATCGTAACTGGAACTTAATATCGTTCTAAATTTTGATTAATGGTACTTGTCTTAATATTTATATTACTTTATTTTTATAATTTATTAGATCATTTTTGACGAACTGCTTTGGTATTATATTTATTACTTAAATTTCTTTAATATGATTTAACCCAAAAATTTGACCAAACAAATTTAAGGTGGTGCGAAGTGGTAATAAAGATAGTATTAATTTTAATAATAATCCTGGTTATATTGAGTTGGTATGAAAAAAAATTATTTATAGCATCACTTAATTTAGTAGGATTAAAGCGAAAATCTCGAAGAAATTAAGTGATACCATGAGTAAATATCGGACTATAGTATAATTACCGATGAAGAAATTTATTAATATGGTGATAATTAGATTATAAACCTGTACTATTTAAAGAAAAACCAAAATACCTAATTTATTCCAAGGTCTTAATGGGAAAAGAATACATTTATGCCAATAATACATACACGTACACTAATTATTAGCTTCAGAAAAAATTTTAAAGCTCAACATTTTTTTATCCAAGATGAGGGCTGTATTAATCAAAGAATAATTTTTAGTAATTTTTAGTAATAAAATTGAAATATTATCATTGGAGTAACTAGTTTAATGTATGTAATTATAATTTTATGCGAGTAAATAAAATAATACATATTCTATAATTTCGGTTGTATTATTCAGAAAGAAAATATGTCCTAAAGTTATATATAAAAGCTATTGAGTTTTATTTGATAAAAATTTTATAATATAATAAATAAAAAATGGATGCTAAACCGTGCTTAAGCAGTTAGTCTGTAAATATTTGATTGGAATTTAAATGGTAATTCTAAAATTATATCGACGTATCACTATATCATAAAATAATCAATTTAATAAAAAAGAATATTAGTTAATCTGGTTTTTTGTGGAATTTCATATAAAAACAAATTATCAGTTATACAAAGATTAAATATATTGAAATTATAGACATTGTTTTGTTTTAAAAATTACAATATAGATAACACGCCAATGGTAAAATCAAAATAAATAGAATGATTATTGAGGATCAATATATTCATAAAATAATATTCTAATAAAAGCATATTTGTAGGTAAAGATATTACATATTATTATGGCAAAAGCATTTAAACTTATATAATATTCGCGTTGAGAAGTTTTTGCAGCATAGTAGAAAAGCTAAGACAAAAAGCATTTGAATTTTTGCAACTATATGGTTTGAATAAAAATAGATAATATAATATTTAGCACCAACAAAAAATTGTGAAATCGAAAAAAGGTTGAAGATTCCTCATTATTTTGCTAAAAATCGACAAAAAATAAGATTTTATAGATTGAAGTTAAATAATGTTCGTTCCCAAAAATAAAAATTAGTATAGAAAAAAATGATAGTTAAACACCTAACTATTAAAAATATTGAGACAGTTAAATAACAAAAAATGTCAAATAATTAAAATTTTAACTGAAAATAAATCATTGAAATTTATTAAAAGAAAAAATTCTGCACCTGAATTGAAGTAATACTTAAGTTTTATATTACTCGAAAGTTTGACATTATATTATATGATCAATAGATAAATTATATTTACTTTAAAAATTATAATATATCAATGAATTTATTTGGTAAAGCGAAACATAAATAAGATCCAATATAATAGAGAAAAAATATCAAAAATCAAAAATTCTAAATATAAAATGTTATATGTATAAACTAATTTTTATCTAGCCTGTATTATAGCGCGCAAATTTAATATATATTTGATGTTGAAGCAAGGTGATAACTTTAATAAATAGCTAAATACAAATTAATAGCTTTGATAAAATTAAATAATAACTAAAATAAAGAATGAATGAAAGATAGAAGGATAAAACTTACGATAAAAATACAAAACTTGAATATTGTTTTTAGAACAAGAATATTTATTATGCAATAAACTTTAGAGATAATAAATTTTAAATATTACAATACCAATTACATGAAAGTAGAAAATCTCATAAAAAGCAATATCCTAATTTAAATAAACTTAATTTTTCGCCTACAGGTCGTGTGACTAAAAAAAATTGAAATAGAATACGAAAACTGAAGATGTTGTCCGAAATTGATAAAAAAATACTTGATAATCGATTTTATAATCAGCTGAGATCATCAATTCAAATTAATATTGTTGAAATAAATAGGTTCATACTAAGAAAATACCATTATTATGTAAAGTAAAATAAGCTTATAGCATCAATAAATGGGGAAAGTCCATTTATTATCGCACAATTAACTGAAAATATACTAAGAATCAAATTACATCAGAATGGTGAACTTGTCCAGAAAAATTATCATTATCTGCGCAGTCAGGCATGGAATCGACAAATTTAAGATATTAATCAACAGGAATCGCAGAATCCAGAAAAAATAATCGCAACATAACTAAACAGAGACAAATAAATTAAAAAACAGTGTGAAATTTTAGTATACAAGACTTATATAAGCAATGTACTTAAGCTCCTAAACCACGGCAAGGTATTTCACTCTTAGGAGAACAATACACAAAGTGTATTGCTTGGCATTTCGGCGGGCCAAAACCTAAAATGAAATAATAAAAAAGTCATAATATGCTAATTTTAAAAAGAATTATAAATTAGAACAAATTTACCAGGTATTCGGCGTGGTTGCTCTGCAGTTCTCAGCGTATATGCAATTATAATTATGTGTATAAAAAAATTACTATATAATTTCGGGCCCGAAATTAAAATTGATAAAGATTAAATACATAGATAAAAAAATGGAACTTACCTTGTCTGGTCTGGCTGGTCATGTAGCTGGGGCCTATGTTGGGATCTAAGATTATAAAAAAAAATTTCATAGTTAGAACTAGAAAAGATACTTATAAATTGGAATGATACTTACGACTTAAGCGGCGTTGCTGATTATGAGTTTAATGCGTTCCGGCTAGTAGAATTGTGAATATAAATCGAAAAAAATATAATTTCGGGCCCGAAATTAAAATTGACATTGAGTAGATATTTAAATTAAGTAAACGGCACTTACCTTGGCTTTCCTGAAAACTCGAATAGCAGGGGTCTATGCTGGGATCTAAAAAAACAAAAATGGATTCATAGTTAGTTAATGGTATAAATAATGGAATATTGGAATGATACTTACGACTTATGCGGAATTGCTGATTATTAGCTTTCGACTTTTTGGCTATTAATATTTTTTGTATTAGTCTCAAGATATAAAACTTCGGGCCCGAAATTAAATTAGTTATAGAGAAGAATTGTGAAATAAGTATTATCGCTTACCTTGACTGACCTGAATGCTCGGGTTGCAGTGGTCTATTCTGGGATCTAAGATACAATTAAAATTTATACCTAGTTAAAAAATGGAAAAATACTATTAGTTTGGAATGATACTTACGAGATTATCAGCGAAGATGTCCTGGAGTTTTATGCGTTTAGACTAGAATAATATTGTATATTAGATCAAAGTATATAATTTCCGGTTCAAAATTAAATTAGATATAGAAGAGAAGTATGAGATAAATAACGGCACTTACCTTGACTGCTCGGGCAGAAGGGGTCTATGCTGGGATCCAGGATTAAATTGAAATTTATACATAGTTAGATAATGGTAAAAATTCATTTGCTTGGAATGATACTTACGAGATTATCGGCGCTGATTTCAGGATTTTTCGGCGTATGTGCTTATTTAATTGTGAAAATAAGTGGTAAAATATATAATTTCGGGCCCGAAATTATATTTGATAAAGAGTAGATATACATGTAAATTAACCATTACATACCTGGTCTGATCATTCATTTCGGGCAGGTCGGATCTATGTTGGCATCTAATATATTATAACAGTAATTTAATAGTTAGAAACTAGAAAAAATTCTTTAAAATTGGAATGATACTTACAAGATTATCGGCGAGGTGTCTAAGAGTTTTCAGCGTTTAGACTAATGAAATTGTGAATATAAGTGGAAAATATATAATTTCGGGCCCGAAATTAAAATTGAAAAAGAGTAGATATATAGATAAAATAAACGGAACTTACTTTGAGTGGCCTGAGTGTTCAAGTGGTAGAGGTCTTTTCTGGAATCTAAGATTAAAACAAAGTTAATACATAATTAGTTAACGGCAAAAATACATATAATTTGGAGTGATACTTACAAGATTATCGGCGAGGTGTTCAAGAGTTTTAGGCGTTTTAGCTAATAAAGCTGTGAATATAAGATCAAATTGTAAAACTTCGGGCCCGAAATTAAAATTTAAAAAGAGTGGATATATAGGTAAAGTAAACGGAACTTGCCTTGATTGGTCTGAAGTTCAAGTGTTAGAGGTCTTTGCTGGGATCTAAGATTAAATTAAAGTTAATACATAGTTAGTTAACGGCAAAAATACACATAGATTGGAATGATACTTACAAGATTATCAGAGTGGCAATCTTGGAGTTTTCGGTATTTATGCTAATGAAATTGTGAATATAAGTGGCAAAAAATATAATTTCGGGCCCGAAATTTAATTAGCTATAGATGAAAAATGTGAGATAAATAACGGCACTTACCTTATCTGTTCTAGCTGATCAGGTAGCTGGGGCCTATGCTGGGATCTAAGATTATAAAACAATAATTTCATAGTTAGAATTAGAAAAGATACTTAAAAATTGGAATTATACTTACGGGTTGATCGGCGTGCATGATCTGATAAAGCTGGAGTTTAGATTAGTACAAGTGTGGATGTAAGTGGCTAAATAATTAATTTCGGGCCCGAAATTATAATTATTAAAGTGATGAAATATATATTATCTTACGGGTACTTACCTCGTCTGACCTGGCTGATTGGGTGACTGGGATCTATATGATGATATATGATTATATCAATTATATCAATTATAATTATTGTTAGTCAATTGTAAAAATTCTTACAAATTGTAATGATACTTATGAGGTTCTCAGCGTATCTTTTCTAGAGTATCCATCAATTCAGCATGTTTAGTATTGATTATTTATAGAAAAAATTTATATTGTGTTCCCGAAATTATAACAGTTTTGATTTTATGTATGCATGTATTATTAGTTGTCCAAAAAATTTACATTTTTTTAAAGTGTTTGAAAATAATAATGTAAATGATATGTTTTATAATTAAAATTTTATCAGTGTATATGTCAATTGTAAATATGATTGTAATTTATTTATATAAAAAGGGTTCTAAGATTTTTTTTTAATATGTATAGTGACTAAATATCTCTACAGCTTTTAAATATAATAATAATATAAAGCTCGCAAAATTTCTTTTGCCATATAATAAATTCATGAAGTTATATGTAATATTAACTCAATATTTTATATAATCTAAGGTATACTTCAATTATTTTCCAGCTTTCTCAATATTTTAGAGAGTTCTATACATATATAATGTTAATTATAAAATTCTAGGAATTAAATTTATGAAGATTTTCAAATTTTTGAGGGAATTTCTTTTGAGTCTCAATTTATACTGTTTGTTATAAAAACATATTTCTGACTTTACTACAGCTAGCTGTTTTGATTTACCTTTTATTCCCTTTAATCAATAATTATTTTTATTGTATTAAAGATGTTATTTATAACCATTTATATTATTTGCCAGTAAACAAGCGCATTTATTATTATTCGGAATTCAAATAAATATTTATTTAGCTCGAGAACGTTTTGAATCGTGGATTTCTGCGATCAATCGATCTAATTAATTATTTCAATTATCATTATTTTTTATTGCAGTCATTTAAGTTCTTTGTTATATTAACAATATCATTCTTGGTTTTGAGATCCAAACCAGCTTAGTTACAAGAAGAAATTCGATCATAAACGTAAATACTATGTTGTATTTTTTTAAACTCTTGCCTCTGAAACTGCAATAGTTATATCATTATGCACCATTTTTATTGTTTGAATAATCGCTTTTATTTGTTCAATTGTTTTGCGCACTTTTTATAATTCATATCACTTGATTATTACTTGCTTCAACCAAATCAAAATTATTTTGATTCTGGATGACGAGGCGTTTTTTATCATAAAAATTTTATACTAAAAATAGCATATATTACTATTATTCGCTAAAGGTTTAGTTCAGTGAGCGTAATTTTACAAGATAACTCAATAAACGCTTTCAAAAAAGTATACTCTTTCTCATATCTATTATTTTTTCTTATTCTTTATTTTATTTTTTTAGAAAATAGTTCCAAATACTTTATTTTTCCTTTATTAAAATCAACCAACTAAAAAAACAAGATAAAAAAGCATCTAATTTGGATATTCAACTAATAATAGTCTCAAGAAATAAATGTGCCATGATATCATAATTCTTAGTGTTATAATAAATTTTATCGGATTTCTTAAATCTCTGTATCGAATTTACCATTAGCAAAGCGCTAATTCTGAAATAGTAATATTCATTATAAAATAATATATGATATTTGTTAAAAGTAAAATTGTAACAGTAAACCTTAACCGTCCAATAAATCTAATAGATATCCGCTAAAATGACACAATTGATCCGCCTCTCCTTTTAAGGAAATACAAAAAAAAACACAATTGTGCTTGTAATTATAGTTTTTTACAAACCGATATTCACTGATACCAATTGGTTGTTGAATAAAATTTATACACTGGCAGTAATATCAACTATTGCATAAATAAAATTCCTTAAATACCTTTGAGCTATAAGCCACATTTTTTGGACAACCAATATTCAAATGAACCTAGTTAGATGATATGTACACACTGTAAAAATTCAAATAATAAAAAATTCAGATGAAAGATATATTTTTACATCCATTCATAGTATTTTTACTTACAATTCAGTATTTTATTATTTATTTTTTTCATTAAATCGCATTTTTAATGCCCACAAAGTTTTCAGTATTTAATTTTAATATTTAAAGTTGTGTCCTTATTATCTTTCAGAGACTAGCTGAAGGTTGAGCCCAGTATCATTTATATATTTACTTTTGAATAGGAAAAAAAACTTTAATAATAAATTCATACTTTTTCAGCATCATATATGGTCATTTATTATAATTTATTCTTTATGTGACGTACGCTAAAACTATGCGAGTTGAATATGCCATATTTCCACAGAGAATAATGAATTAGTAGAAGCTTTTTTGGAGAGTAGAATATCAATAAATTGATTTTTTTTCAACCATTTTATCCTGATACCTTTAAACTTTACTGTTAATTTATTATTGGCTTTTACTCATTAATTGCTCGTTTAAATGCCATTATCACATTCTTCCTGGCTGTAAATAGCGGGAGGGGAAAATCATTGTGTATACTTAAGTAAACATAAGCCAATAAAAAACTTTGACCTGATAATTCGGGACGAAGAATAGCATTTAGCATTTACTCTATTTAAAATTTCATTGTTCTGGTAAATGCGTCATTTTTCCTTTCTCCAAATATTAACAGTATTTTTTTTTAATTGTTATTGAAATATCAAACAATGAAATGTTTTTTTGGATTATAAAAAAATTATACCTTAAAATGAAACATTCAGTTTCCTTCGATTAAAAAAATTTACTATCACATCTCTCGGCCTTTCTTTAGAAAAAAAAAAAGAACATATCTGCTAATTTACATTCTCAATTTTTTCATATTTTCGCGCTGCTATATTCCCAAGCTAACTTTGAAACTTTGTATATTTAATTAAAAATTAGTTATCTTTCCATTTACCCATTTTCCTGATTTCACAACTTTTCAACATTATTCTTCGTCTCGATATTCTCATATTTTTTCAAAGAAGCTTGAAGAGCATAAATAGATAAATAAAACATCTCGTGCATATAAAAAAAGCCTTTTGTAATAATTTATTTATATTTGGTACCTTCAATTTACTAGTTTTTTTTGTTTATTGTATCAGTTAAGTCACTAATGAGATTATCAACTTTTAGCTATAACCTTATACCTTGCTTTTTTTTATAAGTACTTCTTGATTTCTTGATTAATTAATGAATAGATACTATCATTTTTTATATTTATCACATCTAGAATTTCTGATTAATACCAACTACCACACCCATATATAAATTAAAGCTTGAATTAAATGTGCCTGCATTAATAGGCTTATATTCAAATAATCAACTGACATGTTACACATTTTATTTTATTTTTTTAGCTTATGAGAACAATATTAATGATAAGTTTGCTTTAAGCTAACAAGGTCGATTATAGTAATATATGTAATACTTTATATTTCAAGTTATTTTACTAATAATATAACTTTAAATACAAACATATTCATTCTCTGTAAACCTTGGCATAAATTGAATTTTGAACTATTAATATCCCAAGAATGTAAAAACTTGAACATATTTGGTTTTATTAAATTTCCACAATTAAATCCAAGGTTTATTTATGAAAGCTCGCTAACCATCCGCTTTAGAATAAATAACACTTACGTAAAAGCGAATAAATACCACCAAAAAAACTTAAACCCCTATAATCTTATCTTACAATATTTTATAATTATGTTCTCAACCATAAACATTGTTTTTTTTTTTTTGATTAACTTTCTTAATGAATTGCAAGTATATATTAATTATTAAATGTAAATCGAAGGAAACGATTTATAAATTGCGCTAAAATTTGTTGAACTATATTTTTCTCAACTCCCCTGGATTAATTTTTTTGTCTGACTTGCAATAAATTTAATTTTTCGAGTAATATATTATAAAATTTTATTTTTCTCTATATTATTTAAAAAACCCTAAGCCATTAATAAATAAACGCTATTAGCGATTTCACTCAATTTAGAAATTAGTTGAATGTATAAATTTATATTTGAAAAAAAACAATTTAAAGTTATTTTCGCTTCTTATACACAACCATCTTTATTTTAGATTTTTTTCTACAAGGAATGTTGTAATTTATTTTGATTTATTAATTCAAGGAAAGTATAACCTTTGATTTTGACCTTTAAACCTTTTTTTATTGCTTAGATAGCCCCACATTTTATTTCTGTGATTTTAGAATTTTTCTATAAATTGGTGTATAATTTAAGGAACTTTTAAATCTTGATGTGCTTAATAGTCTATCTCTTAATCGAAATATATATATTAATTTATCCATCGATGCACTATATTATTGCATATCCTCGATTCTCTCGATTTTTAGTACAGAAATAATATAATGTTGATATTTTATCATATTAATTTATAGATAACAATAAATATTTCTCTTGAAACTATTACCAGCTGGTACGTAGTGGACAGATCCGCAAAATGAAGTCAGGAGTAAATATTTTTTGATAAAAGCTTTCATTTTTTTAAAAATGCTTTATTTTTTGTTATTAACTAAGCTAAAATTTTTATTATTTGAGCTAAAATAAATCATGTCCTATTTCGAATTAAAAATTTTTTTACAATTATTATTTGTAGTTTATTGATTCAGGTTATATTATATGCTATCAATTATCATTTTAGCTATATAAAGTATCAAAATTATTAATTTGTTAATTTTGTTAAATACTAAAAATAAATAATTATAAAATAAATAATCTTAGTACATTCAGTATTAAAATTTCATTGATAAAGTGAATACTGAAGCAAATATTTATAAAAAATTTAAATTTTTCCATGATAAAAGTACAAAACTAGAAATTTTAAAAATAGATTTATTAAAATGGCGGTCAATACAGTATTGATGAGTCAGTCGAAATAATAAACAGTTACATAATGGAAGCCTAAGAATTTGATAAGCATGTGCGCTCCGCAGACAGTTCAAATTGAAGATAGTGGGGAAAAAAATCGATAATAGGCCACCGATTGTAAATATTAATTCACCTCAATAACCAAAAAGAGTATTGACTCAATTGATGAGGAATTTATAAAATAGTCAGCTGTGAAGAATAGAATAATAAATTACCCAACTCTTTTTAAGAGGGATTTATATGTTTAGCTTTTACTTTCACTCAGAACAATAAACAGGAGATTGGCAAAGATAATTTATAAACTCTTAATGGAATCAAATCAGCTTTAATTCAAGAAACCAGACCCTTGTATATCTATTTTTACCATAATTTCATGTAGTTTTCAGATGTTTATAGCTAAGATTAGATAAATATCCTGCACTAATAGTGAGTCTAACTCTTAGTTATATTGCTAAAGCATTTCTCAAAACAAATTTAATACGAAAATCATTACATAAGCATCCACATAAAGTCACGATAATTATTTGAAAATATTTATAAACCTTTGTTTGACCAAGGACATTTGAACAATTCTATCTATAAAATAAAATTGATTACGAGTATTTCACCCCCAAAAACCATAACAAACGTCTCATCTGTACTAAGAATACCTAGCCACATTGGGTATCGCCGAAATTCTGCCACTTATCTAACTCGCGATAACTCATGAAAATTCTCATAATATTTCTGGGATTCCTAAAAGAGAATTTTTGAGTGTCTAGGATTGGGATTAGAATGAGGGAGCTCAAATATTCCGAAAAATCCCTCCAGTATGAGTTCATTTTTCTAGGTTCAGAGAAACATGATATCAACTCACTGAAAACATATAGGTCAATATTATAATCAGTAGGGCTATTTGAATCCATAAAGAAATACGAATTTACACCACTAATTACAAATCACTCTCATAGACACAAGGTAAAGCCCAGCTGAAAGGCAATATGGATCCTTTCTTATGGTTTTTTTTTATTTTTTGAGAAATAATCTAATATATAAAGGTTAACCATCAAATCTCGGGATATAATACCCAACCTTTCTCAATCACGAAGAGTTCAGGCGAATATATCTTATATTAGATATTAGGAAACTTTTTTTTTTCAGATAAATACTTCTAAATTAATCCGCTCATCGTTTATTGAGGAATGATCTGGGGCATGGATTTGGTGTTTTTTCCAGACTATAATATAGCTTTCTATAAAGATATTGATAAATAGTGATTTCCTAAAATTATTTTAGCTCATTCCGAATCGTATAAAATTACAATTCAGCGAACATCTATCAGGTCCATTTCTCTCACCAGCAGCCTTAATAATGTGTTCCGACATTTCTTTGGCTGCCTTAAGAGATGAGGGTCTTAATTAAGGCTAATATTAACGATCTATAGATCATAGGCGAGTCCAAGGAAACGGTGTAGCAAATTCACCACGATGATTAAAATCAATACTTTCAATATATAATTGTTATAATTCATGTTAATTTGGAGGTTTCGATATCAGCCTATTAACCAGGTGTAAATTAACATCAATTATAGATATATGACACTAAACTCACCGATATCAACTGTATAATATCTCTTTCTTATTGAAAAATATCTTGTGATCGCCATAAATATCATATACGAGTACTAACGAGCTTAATAGGAAAAATTAAGGTCGTACAGATAACCCTCGTACCGTGAATCGTAATGCTGATTCAATTATTTGAACTCAATAAATTTTCTTTCAACAAGCATTGTTCTTAAACATTGATGATCCATCTAAACCCGCGTGTCTTCAAAAATATTACATTAATCAAGGAGTCCAAATCATATGTAATTTTCAATAATTTCTACTGGTGAATATATAGCATGTAATTTTTTCATATTATTGAGAAGCTAAATGGTGGGTGTTTTTTATATACCTTTCTTGCACTTAAAGTTGGAATCCATATCTATAAGTGATTCATTCCTTCTTTTAAGAGCTTTTTCTATAAAATATAAACCACTTCTCTCAATTTATTTTTATCCTTCAATATATTTCAACTCATACAACACAATTCCTTTGGATTGTACGAAGAAATTTGATGGTGTTACTTTTTCAAAGTTCGTATATATTATAAAATATATAAATGATCTTTTTGATCACAAAAAAAGTAAATGCAGCTTTTTACTTTTCATCAGCTTTGAATTCTTTGTTTCCCAGATAATTATGACTACTTAGAATGAAATAAATTCTCTCAAAAGATACTTTACATCAAAATGACATAATAAGGTACCAAATGACGTGGACATGCTGTCCTTAACACCCTGAACAATTTTTCCTCATATTATAGATGGTTCTTTGAAAAAAAATTCAGCAGTTTAGAACTTTCTTAAGGCCATATTTTCTGTACGAAAAAATATTATTGCTTAACATCGAAAAACACGATCTCAAATTTGGTCATGATAGTCATGCGAAAGAGCTTGATTTAATTATAGCGACCACTATTTTTATAGCAGTAATTTGATATTCACATCTATCAATTGCGTCTATATGAATATCAGTAGAAGAAAAAAATTGGTTCCGGAATTCGAACTCGGGAAATACATTCTTTCAGAGAAGAAAAGATGGAATTTAAACGCTTGGTGGATAATTAGAATACCTTCGTAGCGTAAGTTAAATCCAATAGCTATATTTAAATCAATTATTTTTGCAATTACAGAATCAAATGCACATAAAATTATCTCCTAACATAATAAACTTTTTTGATTGGCATAATAGAAAATAATATGACTCAGGTATAGTTTCAACACGTGTGGGGAATTTCTAGCATATTTCTAAAATAAGTATAAATTTTCAGATAACACCATTAAAGCTATAAAATTTTGCATTTCCCAACAATCATACGATCCACAATGAATTATCATATTTATTGTTCAAGAAAGCTAGTAAATGACAAGAGGAATCAAATATCAGGCCGTATTTTAAAAAAATCTTGAAATCATTCATATAAATTAATATTTGGAAGCATCGAGTTCTGACACGATTTAACGTCTAATACGACAAATTCTGGGCAGTTGTATCAATTTTTATTTGGCAGCTCTACTGTGGTAGTATTAAACGTACCACTACCTTTATTTTCGTTTATGGATTTTAAGTAGCGTATATGAAATATACTCAAGAGGGTTTTAAAGCGTATTATTATGTTTTAGATAATGTTTATGAAAATTGAGAGAAAAAAAATTAAAGTTTATTTATTATTTTTTTAATTGTAAACTTTTTTCCAAGAATTTTTGTTTTAAAGGTTATAATTTAAAAAAAGTTTTGAGTTTAAATCAAATTTTTAGCCTTGAGAATTTATGAGTTTTAAGTTTTCTGTTTACTTTTTACCCTGTTTTCGATACTATTTTTTTTTTATTTAAAATTTAGTCCTAATTAATTATAAAGATAAAACTGACTATAAAAAATGTTATAACTAAAATTCGAGAGCGAACTTACACCTTCTTTGCACCTGGTTTAAATACCCTATTCTAATTCTAAATAAAATTCAAATATTATTACGTTTTCTTTTATAGTCAAGGCGAATACTTAATTTCAATAACAGTTTCTTAAATTTTTGAGGTTCCTTTGATAAATTTTCTTAGATAGCGATTCTTCCAATAGATCTTATAATTTTTATTTTCATTTTTGTATATGATGATTTCTATTAAATAATAAAGGATAAATTTGGACCTCTTTTTCATCTTTTATTCTATTAATAATCTTTGTTAATTCAATCAGCGTAAATAATATTCTCTTTACACCTCAATCTTATTTTAAAATTTCGATTTTCGAGTTCTTTTCTCTCAGTCGTCGATTTACTCTAAGACTTAATGTACGAATTTATCATTTCAAATATTTGCTACAATTAAACTTATAATTTTATAATTTTTTCAGGTAGATACATGCGTTATTCTGATAATTTCCATTTAAAACAAATAACATTGATAAAAAAATAATTGACAAAAACCTTAATAACAAATAAAAAAATTAATTCCAGAATTTTAATTTTATCCAATCATAATATCAGTATTATTGGTAAAATTTGAGTTAACGTATAAAAACCCACTGAAACTTAATAATTTCAAAAGGCATAATAGTTTGTGAATTTTTAACTATTAATTTTGTAAAATAAATTAATCATGTACATCATTATACGAAATTTCATCTTTAAAATTATATATTTTTTTTAATTTCAAAGAGTATTCGGTCAATAGCAATTCTCAGATTTATCATAGCTAGAAATATACGCAAAAATATACGAAAAGTGATCAGTAATATCTAATGTTTTTGAAAATTGATATTAATGCGCCAATAATTAATTCAAGGTGTTTGGAAAATAATACAAACATACAAAATAAGCTAAAAAATTGAAAAAGGAAAAAAAAGGAAAAAAATTTTTACGCCGAGTTTAAACTATTAAAGTCAAAAATTCCAAGGTGGAAACGGCTACAAGTTCATACTTTTACGTTAATATGAAAGCAGTAATTTTTAACTGAGTGCTTATATGTACAAAAAATACAGAAATTTTTTTATCAGTTTGATTCATTACAATTTATATCTGGGATATATCGAAACTGATTCTGAGGTCTAATAATACGCATATTCCTAATCTAGAACATTTAGTGAAAAATTGCACCAAATTCAGGAATTTCCTCCAATTAAATATTAACTTAATTTTTGACCAGTTGACTGTGTTTTAACATTCTTTATTGCCCTTCACCTCGCGTAACAGCACTTCACAAGCGATATAAGCTTGGAATTTTTTATTAAAACTCTTTAAATGAATTAAAATAAATTCAAATTCAAATATTGACAAATATTAGCTATTTTTCCTATAATAAGGATAAGTACATATTGGATTCTCCAATCTCTACCAAACACCACATTTTTAAAAATATGATGAATTTCTGTAAGTATTTTCTTGTATAAATTTTTAAAAAATATAAACTTATTTCAAATAATCAAAAATAATTAACTAATATTTTTCAAAAATTAAAAATTTTAATTCTTAATTCTTAATTCTTAATTCTTAATTCTTAATATTCCACGTATTATGGATGATATCGCCCAATATGACTTCATTGATAGAAAATTAATATTTATCATTAGTGATAGTCTAAACTTAATTTGCATTAGAAATTAGGTCATGCTAATTCCAATAGAATAAAATTGAATATAAATTTATAATAAATATGCTATAAATATAAAAGTTTCAGGTACGTCTGTAGGGCTTTATGATACTTTTGAGGGTCTGATCATAGGGCTCATATTCATATTAGAATTTATTTTGAATATTATTTAATATAGGTTTAAGTTACAATTTAGAGTAGATAAAATTCAATTTAAACTACTAATTTAATTATGAAATAGATAAACTTATTAATAGTAGGTGACCTAAAAAATGTGAATAATATTAATGAAATGCTAAATTTTTCTTTTTAGCCTTATTTTCATTTTCTATAAAAATTTACCCACTCTTTGATATAACTTTTAGTTTTTTTGTAGCAAGTTTTATGCTTTTCTGATTTAGTGTCAAACTCTGTGGTTTTAGTTTAGTTATAGTTAGTATTATAAATTTAATTTCATAAATTTGATCTATAGTATTTTTTATAACTATAAATTAAACTGTCAACTGTACTCTGATATCATTATTATACTCATTAAAATTAGCATTATATATCAGTATATTCAAATAGTCATATATTAACCAAAAAAATTTTATTTAAATTATTTTCAATCATTAGAGTTAATTTATAAAAGAAAATTTCCTGAACACCTAGAAGAAAATAAAAATTTAAAATCAAATATAAATAGAACTAGTTGGCTAGACCCTCGACTCGAAGTATTTAGGAGGATGTTACTTATGAATAGGGGGATATAAACTTATTTCTTTTTATTTAAAATTTTTGATTATATTTTTATATAAATAATGAATTTTATATAATTATTATATTAAATGATTATTTTTAAAATTTTATGGCTAAATATTTTTTTCATAAAGTTTATTTATAAATTTTAGGTCAAAATCTTATTTTTCCAAATTGATTTTTATATCATTCCAAAAAATTAAATTTTTTTAGGCATTTCTATCAAATTTCTATTAGCTGCCATATATTTTTAATTAACCAAATTATTATGCATCTTTTTTTTTGGATTTATTTCTGCTTTATATTTTAAACCTTACTTTAATATGTTGAAATAATATTCTAGCAATTTGTCATTATTAAATTATGTATTAAACAATTTAGGATTAATATTTTAAATTAATAACTTCAGTTTAATATATTCTGTATTAAGTCAAGCTAAAACTTAGATTTATAGAAACTAATGCTTTTTATCAACTAAGATATCTTAACATTAAATAAAACTATATAAAAACAAGTATATTCTATTATTTTATAACCCATATTTTTTATCATTATTTTTAAATTTCAATAAAATTTTGATTTAAAGTATTTAATTGATATTAAATTAACCTAAATTTTTTTAAATATTTTTTGGTCATATTCGAATAATAGTTAATGTTATTAGATATAGTGATTGTAGGTACTATCTCTTAACCTTGATATTATGAATAATAAATCGATAAATCGTTTCTTAGATGAATTTATAGGGCAATTATCATTAATATATATTACTTCTAGTATTATTAATGAAATATTATCTAGATTTACAAAATAATTTTCATTTTATAATTCCTATAAATTTATCGGAATTTACTGTACCATTATATATACACGCTTCTATTTATTACAAATGATAGTTATAAATACCATAATACTAACCTCATCGAATTTCAAGTTTATATAAAATTGGTATTTTATTATGCATATTTTTTGGGATCCTTTGGTAAAATAAATTATTCTCCTATAAAATTTCAAACTTATTTTTATAAATAATATGTACTTGTTTCTATTTTATTATTGTCTATTTATTAAACAGGCTACGTAATCTTATAAAATTTTCTTGTAAAATATTTTAGAAAACAGTATTCTCGATTTTTTTATAACATTAAAACTTTATACTTTAATATTTTCTTCATGTTCTTATTTATACACTAAATATTAATCGGGATTTTATAAGAAATTATTAATAATTTCATTTTTTGGGATCAATTTCTGAATCTAATTTATTTTTTAGAGATATTATTTTACGAATATTTTAGAATTCTCACAAATTTGGTTTAATACAATAATTTTGATGCTTCAGATAATCAAGGATTTATGGTTAAGTTATAATTTAAAATTTCGACATATTCCTAGTAGGTTGAGACTTTTAATTCAATAATGATTATTTTTTGATTAGTACAACATGCTTTTTTAGTTTATTTGATAAAATCGTTTGACGAGGTATAGAATTGAGATATTGTGTATGAATTCAGAATTATCATCTAATTAAAATATAAAATATAATACCAAACTAAAAAATCAATTATAGAAACATGAATAATCAATATTAGTAGTATCAAAATATTATGTAAGCCTTTGAAAAAAATTTTACTAAACAAAAATATATGTTTAAATATTAATCAAATATTTTTAGTTCTAAATTAATAATGGGGATTTATACTAAAATAATTTCTAGATGTTCGTAGATATAAAATTTTTATTTGGAAAAGTGAAATAATGTGAGTAAAAAAGTCTACTATATCAAAATATTTAAAATCTATGATTTTGAATTTCATTTTTTTTATTCTCTTTAATATATGGAAGAATATTTAGAGGCGAGAAAGTATATTTATCAAAATTCTCTCATTCGTCACTTCAACTTTAATTTTTATGGAGATTAAAAATTAATGTATAAAAAATTATCAAACGCAATATATGTTACTATATAATTCACATAGAAAAATAAAATTTAATGCAAAAAAGTCTTTTCACTCTCTACGAAATCTCCCGTATAAATGATATTTTAATTATAATTAAAACTGTATCTGGATCAATATCAAAATTTTATTGCCATTTTCAAACAATCACTTATACTT
>LSSN01000781.1:2238-14031 GCA_001970855.1 Smittium culicis | reverse complement strand
GATTTTTGCATGCATAGGAGCAGTGATTTGGCAGAGTTTGCGCATCGGTTATCCTCGACTGTTAGAGAAGACCAGCAATTGAGCAAAGAAGTCATTTCAATTGCACATGGCATTGGATTAACAAACTTTTTTGGCTTAACTCGCAATTTCTTGATGTTGACAGACATTTTGAACTTGTTGAATCGATTATCTGCTGCTGGCTTGAATTCTACTGTGAATCGTTATGAAATAGCAAAGATAAAAATGTTTGAAACAATATTTAATTAAACTAAGTTGTATAAAATCATTTAGTTGAATGATAATTTGCTTGATTAATAAATTTAGACCAATGAAATGGATATGATTTCACGTAATTGGACAAATAGGTTAATCATGAAGTAAAAAAAAATTTTGGGTTTAACCTGATTTTGTTAAACTCAATATTTATAAACTCTATTGGATGGATTTAACATTGACTTGTATTTTAATTGACTGATCTCTGTAATCTTTTATAAAATGAATTTATCCACTGATTAACATTTCTTCATTGTTAGTAAATTCTTTGATTCTAATTATTTTTTTTTATATTGAAATTTATTAGCGCTTAGTTAATAAATGTGAAAAGATAGTAAAGTCACTACAAAATAGTCTCTTTATTAATTGGATAATTCTTTAGTGATTTTAGGTGTCTATTTAATTGAAAGCTAAATTGTCTCTGGTTGGGTCTTCGCCTAGTTCCTAAGTATATTTTTTATTTCTTCAGTAATTTTCAGAATTTTCATTCAAGTATTCTTAAAGCATCTAAATCAGCAAATATTTATAAAAACAATATTAAACACTAATTTTAATTTTAAATTTTTTAATGTTGTTTTACAGTAATAGTGTTTAGTATTGTCTTACAAAGAATTCAGAAATTCCATGATTATAATTTGAAAATTTAACATTTAAACTCAGTTAGAATTCATGATGCATTATAAATTATTCAATAATTTTTAAATCAGCTCCTTGATTAGGTATAGCAATTAAACTTTTTTTTTGGGCATTAAAATTCAATGTTCTCTTAAATAATACAGTTAAATAATCAGTAAATTAACGATTTATTCTTTTAGCTTTAATAGGTACATTTTCCCTAAGAGTAACCGATAAGAAACGTGAGAATAAGTCAATAGTTTTAGTATATTTAGTGGCTTGCTCACATTTACCCGTGTTCTGTCTTTAAATCAAAATTTGAATCTATAAAGGGATTATTGGCTTATTTTGAAGATAAAGGTTTCTAATTTTTTTAATAAAATTTAATTAATTTATATATTTTTTTCAAAAATTACCCATATTCCTGTAACACTCCTAAAAATTGATTATTATAGGCAAGTATGTTTATTTTTTTTAAGTTTAGAGAAAATTTTATTAATTTTTTCGAATTGATAATTTTTAACTTTATTTATTAATACTCGTTCAAAATTTTTCAAGTATTCACAATTTCAAAAAAAATTCATAGTTTTATTTTCATTGTGCGTATACTTTTTTAGATTTCAATATCCTTTAAAAAATTATACGTATATATTTTTAACTTTTAATAAAATCGAGTTATAGTTTATAAAAGTCATAATTAGTACGAAATTGCGAAAAAAATATTCTGATTACCATTGATAGTTTTTTAGGTATCTTTTGAATTGAAAAAAATTGATTCGCGAATTGAATATCCTATATTTAGCTTTTTATAGCCAAGTTTTTAAATAATTTGATAAAAGCAATAAACCTGTAGAATCCAAAGTAGATATAAATGATTTTATTTATTAGGAAATACTACATTTTCAAAGTTCAAAGTTCAAACCAAAATTATTTTAATAGTGACAAATTTAAATGTCTAATTTATGAAATAAATGGGAGATTATTATTCAAAATATCTTTGTTGTATATCGGCAACATTATTTATATTAAAAAAAACATTAAATATTTGGTACAACTTATTTATAGCACAATATTAACTAATACATGTATAAATATAAATGCATTAAAAAGCCTCTTCAATTTAACTTGAACAATAAACATTTCCAAGATATTTAAATATAACAACTACTTATTTTTAAATGTATATAAAGTGAATAGTTTCATTTATATTTTATAATTATCTTTTTAGTCATTTTAATAAATCAATAAAGTTCCGATTTAAATAATTTGAAGGATACTACAATCTTAAAACAATTTAAGAGATAAAAAAAATTTTTTTTGAATAAATTATCTTGCAAATCTACTTAATACACGTTTTTCCGAATAGACCTCATAAGCATATATAAAATCAAATCCATATCAAATTGATAACACTATACAATTTTTTTGGGGATAATTATTTAAATACGAAAAAAATTTTCTTGTTTTAAATGGCTTAAATTTTCTTGTTTTAAATGGCTTAAATTTAAATATCGGTAGAAATCTACTTTCATATAATAATATAATAAAAAAATGATGTTTGTATTGATAGTTTTGTTTTTAAATATGAAAGTTTTTCCATTATAATTTCATTAGTTTTTAAACACTATAATCCGACTTATTCTGTAAAAAAAAAGCTATTTTAATCAATATTTAAAGCTTAATACATGGATTTATATTTATTAAATTTTTTTTTCATAATAAGCCTGTGATAAATTTATAATAACTATCACATTAATGAAATTTTTCCCTGAAAATTTTGCTGTTTATTTTTTATTTCAATTGAACTGTAATAATTTATTCAATAGATACAAGTTATAAGTAAAAATAAAAACCAAATATAATTATTTTCATAAAGCCTAAAAGTTATTTGCATGAGATTCATTATTTAGATATAATTAACTTTATATTTATTTCAATTTTACTTTTGAATTGTCTTTTTAAATTGTTAATTCATTTTAATATACATTATAGCATTATATTTAATAATGAATTCTCAGCTCTTTTCTACTACTGTTCTTTCTGTTTTTATATGATACTTTAATACAGTAGCTATTACTTTTTGATTTTGTTAATTCTATTAATTTATACGCGCTTTCAATCACATTTTTTTGATAAAAGTCGATTTTCCTTTATTTTTTGCATTTTAAACATTTAATTTCACAACATTATAATATTTTTTAGTTATTATCAGTGATAAATTATTCCGAATATGTATTTGTATAAAAAAAATTAATCAATATCATTCAAAATTTAATTGATTAATCGTCTTTCTAAATTTATTAGTCATTTATCTGAAGCCTCCAAAAATGTGAATAATCATATGATAATTTTTTATTCAATTATAAAAAATTATAATAAATAGTATTATTGAATTCATTAAAATTAGTTAGGAAATCAGATTTTTTCGTCTGAGTTATTAATTATTTTTATTTTTTTACGCTTAAAGCATTTTTTTATTTTTTAGTTTTGCTTTTTTTAATTATTTGTTAGTTTTTACTAATAATCGAAAAAAAAGTGGTTATTCAAAATTTTATCCTTGGGTTGTAAGGAGAAAATGTAAATTTTATTAAATATAATAATGAATTTTTTTATTTTGAGATTATCAAATTTTGTAAAACCAATCTAACTGGCTATAAAAATAAAATTAGTTTAATATTAGAGCTTTGAGTTGGATGAATTATTAATTTTTTGTGTATATAGCATAAATTAACAACAAGGTTATTATAATTTCCTTCATTTAATCGCAACTTTTGGTGGCTTGGAACTCTCAAGTGCTTTTATTTCAAAATAGCTTTAGTTATACTATATTTATATCTCAATCTGTGCATATTATATTATTATAATAAAATAAAAAAATTATTACCCCATCGAAATTATGATTATAATACATATGTTTAATTATAATTTTGTTTAATACTTTTTGACATTTATTATTCAGATAATGTTTATACATTCTTATATCACTTTTTTAGACTAATCGTTGCATGAAATAATATATATATTCGATAAAAATGAGCATGTTTGAATAAAATTAGCCATTAATTCCAAAAATATAAACTCAGAAGCCCTATGATTTAAATCATAATGAAAGAAAAAAATTTCTATATATAATAAAATGAACAAAATTTTATAAATTAAATCATCCGCTATAACACAGACAGCTGTGAATCATATTTGTGGAGAATTTTTTAGATAAATTCGACATTTTTTATTTTATACGTTACAATAATTATTGAACAAGTATGTGCATTAAAAAAATGGCGTAATTAAAATAGGTGAATAAAGCTGTAATAAACTTTTTTAAGTCAAATAAAAATATTTCTTTAAACTTATTATTTATTATACTCTAAGGTAATTCCTTCGAAGATACCTCGAAATATAGATTAGACATATTATAGTAAATATAAATTTAGCTCATTAAAAAATTATGAATCATGAGGAAAGTTTGAATATATATACTTATTATATATTTTGACCTTTTTGTGGCGCGTTATATTTTTGCCTATTAGACCACAATTAAAATATAATTTAACTAGCTACTTATGAAAAAACTGTGATTAATCACAAGGTATAAATTTTTTGTAAAACTTTCTTTACAATCTACTGGAAGCTTTATATAAGTATATACTCTTATAAATCAAATAAGCAAGTTCCATAATATACTGGAAATCGGATTTTATATTTCAGATCAGAAACATATAAATATAGAGGATTTTCTACTAAATTACTTTTCAATAAACTACTTTAAACAATCAATTTACCTAAAAATCTCAAATAAATATCGAAAATATATCTTTAATCGACTTATATACTTCATTATACTTACCAACTTATAATCGAAATGAAGAACTTATCTTATATTGGAGCAGCTGTGTTTCTTTTTGGTATTTTCATTGTGAGAGGACAAGAAATTTCAACTTTAAACAACACTAATGACTTACAAACCGTCACAGGTACACCCACTGAATCTCTTCCACTAGATATTGCACCGGCTCCAAATTCTAGCACAGGCAAGCTACTTAAATTACTTAAATTTCTATTTAAATTCATTCCAAAACTCATAAGATAACAAAAAAGAGTAAAAATATTTCTAAACGCTTTTATTTTAATTTCATAAATTTTTAGGACAAAACCCCCCAAATAACTTCGGATATGAATTTGATCTCAACAATGGTGACTTTGGATATGGTCCAAACTATCGTCCTGAGAACTATAATAAATCAGATCCTCTCCCTAGCCCTATACCATGGGTCACTGTCAATGGGCCAGCTATCACTCCTCTACCAACAAATATCACCCCTTTGTTATCTTCAGTAGTCAACGCAACTTTGGCTAGCGTAGCCAGTATTCAAATAATTTCTGAAGACGAAACCAGTACTCCTATCACTTCTTCGACATCTTCAAGAAGATCTAGAACAAGAACAACCAGGTCATCATCATTGAGCACATCATCCACCATAATTGAAACGTCAACATCATCCGCCATAATTGAAACATCAACATCATCTGAAAGCCCGAGTGAAAAACAAACAAGAACATTGACTATAACTAGAACTAATATATCTTTGGAAACCCAGACATTCGTTGAATAATTTGATTTTACTTATCTAGTTGATGGATTAATTTCAAGGCTTTAAAAGAAAAAATCTAGAAATATAAAAAATTTTTATTTCGCATTAAAAATATTAGGTGAAGAGATTTCATAAATATAATTTCATATGATACGATATGATTATACAAAATAAAATCATTTAAATATTCTTTTATCTTTGAAAAGACTATTATTAGTTACATACATTATTTTTTTAAAAAAGTAGCTGTTTCTTTATGTTTATTTTTAATTTTGGTTTTTTACAGAGCTTAGAGAAAATAATTGATCGAACCCGGGCTTAAAAATGGGTTTAATTGAGTTGATTTCTGCTGTTGATAGGTTGTCCATCTGAAGCTGAACTGGATTTAACACTTGTAAACCTAGCCCTATTTTAGAGTGCCTGATCTCTACAAGATCTTGCAATCTTCTGCGAACAAGCTGCGAATTTGTGATATCGTTTTCAGCATATTCAAAAAGGATTTTAGCTATCAATAAGTAATTTTCTGGTAGGACTGAAAACTTGGAATTTGGAGACTTTTCTTGTAGTATTAACCTTTCTAGGTATTCTGCAGTAAGCCATGATGGGCAAATTATTCTGCATCTGTTAGCACGGACTAAAAGGATTGCCAGCCACAAAGGCACGGTTGTATTTCGTAGTGGATTGAATGGGCCATATGTTCCTGTAATCAATTCGATTTTGTCTATTCTATATAACGGCTGGATTTTGATTTTCTCGTTTTCGGAAAAGAACTCGAGTTCTTCCATGGTTAGCTTAATATCTTCCATTTTTATTTTACGAAAAAAACTCTATTTTAACTATATATAATTTAGTTTTAACTGCTTGAATTATTTACAAGATATAACAAGTTGTTTTTAAATAACTCTTGTAAGCATATTTATAGTTACTTATTAGCAAATTTGAATTAGTTGGTCATAAAAAAAACTGCGTCTAACCATTGGCTATTATTGTTTACGCAAAAGGTTAAATCTATTAATTTAATTGCGAATCGTTATAGAATAAATATAAGAAAATCTTATGAAAAATATTTCATAGTAAATATAACTATAAATGCATCAATATTAATTAGAATCCACTTTATCTCATATTCAAAGCTCTCTTACAATTTTAAAGAATATTCGATCTAGTTAGCTAAAATTGTGGAATTGTTATATTTTCAATGGTTAAGAGCGTCTATTGAATAATAAAAAGCAAGATAATTATCTTGGTACTATTTAGGCTTTATTTAGAGAAATAAAAAGTTTTTGAATATAATATTGTCTTTTTTATAAATTCAGAATATTTTCAGCCCAAGCTATGATATTGTGTTATTTGACATCATGTTAAGTACCATAACATGTATTTTATTTGAAAATATCTATATCATAAGATTTTTACAAATTATTTTTAATACTTTCAAAAAAAACTTTATAATTCTACATGTAAATAAATCACGTTTTATGGTACCTTGTAATATATTCGATGAAAATTTCATATGCTAGCCTGAATAGATCGTTGAAATCGAAAATTAACCTTCATAATTTATTTTGAATATATCGAATTTTATAGAGTCGTAAATAAAGACCAAACTTTGTATTATCTCTTTGCTGTTAAAAAACTTTTAGTTATATTATTTATTATGCAATAGTTAATTTATATCAATATATTTAATTCTATAGAATAGAACATCCTTAAATAATCAAATTTTCAAAGCATATATTTTATGTAACTTTGAGTGGTATAATAATAAAATGTCATTAATTAAATTGATGTAAACTTTTTAAAAAATTTCATAATACAATCTTAATATTTAAAGAAATTTTTTTTTTTTTTTAGTTTCGATGATATGTTTATATCGCCACACAAATAATAATATTCCCAGAAACTGATTCATATATTATAATTTTACTTTCTTTAGCTTTCAGTATTAATTTCTTCATATTGCTTGTGTACTTTGACACTTTCAAATAATTAAATTAAAACGAGTAAATTTTATTGTGTTCCCAAGAAAAAAATAATATTAAACAAATTCGTTTATGGGATTTTTTAAATATCTAAAATTATTCACTATTCAATAAGCTAGAATATTTTAGCGGACTAAATTTATTAATTTAATGTTTTTTTAGCTATATTATCATAACTTTGCCTCCCTCCTTACATAAAAATACTAAAAATATTAAAAATACCTCAAAGATTTATTTTTTCTTGTTTATAGGACAAAAGAAATTAATATTTTTTATAAATATCAAAGGAATTATTATGCCACAAACTTATTTTTTATTAAAAAAATCAAACAAAAAAAATTCGTTTATTTTTTAAATATTATTCCGTTTAGAGGTTTGGGTATGGAAAAAAAATTATATTGCAATGCAGTCTTTACAAATCACTTAGAAATAGCAATTTTATATGTGCCACGCTTTTTTCGTTATAAAGCATTACGGCTTATGTAGGAATAACAGTGTTTAAAAGGTGGCGCTTTCAGGAATAGGAATAGTAATAATAGACTTCATTTCGTTATATAATATTATATAACGGCTTAAAAACATGGCGGCGTATATGGATATATATTTTTTTTATAACATTGCGTATATGGTATATAATTTGTGGCTAATATATCTGATGACTATAATATGGAATGTATTACTCTTTTGCTCTTCGAATAAGGTTCATTCTCATAAATTTTGTTCCTTTAAACTCAAGATACTTGAATGAAACCTTTACTAAACAAAATAGCGACTAATTGAATTTAAAAAATCTAGGAAATAGTAGCTGTTAGATTTTTTTCTTTTTTATATAGCAGTACTTTATTGTCATTAAAATTATGGTGCATTAAAAAAAAGTGAAACCACCTTATTGGTATTCTAGATTAAATTTATATCTTATGTAAATCAAATGAGCTCTTTATATATATTAACTTGCTATACAATTAAGTAAATAAAAATAATAGAATAACCTTATATATAAAATAACGCGTGCATTAAGCCACCGTTACACAGAAGATAGCTGAGAATAAAATAAAAGTGGCATCAACTTTGTTAAAAAAACCTCTAAACCCTCTTTTATGACTAATTATTATTATTTGTAACAAGACTTATAGCCAAGTGATTTGTTATTTATTACGCTATATATTTTCTATTATACCTTATGCTATTGAATTTTTTAGTTAGCTTTTACTTATCTTTCGAGGCATACTTGTAAAGTTTTAATACTATTGATTCCAAAATCAAAAATGAGAAAAAGGCACCGTATTGTGGCTAAAATTCTGTTCTATTTTTTTTTTATTTTTTAAAGCCATGTATACCAATTAAAAAAGTAAAATTAAGGGTTTGATATTTTGGAAAAAAGAAAAACTTGAATAAAAGAGCATTTAGATGTAGTTAAACTGGGTACCTATATTAAATTATATAAATTATTTATTTGGAAAAAGTTTTTTTTTGGGAGATAGATGGCTGGATAAGAGGGTTTTGGTGGTAATTATAGTGATTGCACTCATCATGCCAACGTTAAAGCCATATTTCAAATGATCATTTTTTAGGGCCTGCTGGACCATTCTCGCATCCTCACATATTTTTAATACTCAGAAAGTATAAGTGTAAATAATCACGCATTTAAACTACAATTAATTTTATTATTAAGAGTAGCCTTTTAAATTTAAATCGAACAAAAAATTAAATAAAGAATTATCCTAATTACACCTTGAGAATATTATTACTTTTTCCATAAGAATTTAAAATACATAAGCCATTAACTATAAATAGGTTTAGTTATACTCCCCAGGCATTTCAATAATATATTTAATCTACAAAAATAAATTATCTCCTTTATTCATATTAAACCTTACCATAAAACTTTGCCTTCAATTTCCGAGACCCTTATAATAGTAATATAACGATTTTTTCTAAATATACTTTGTAGCTAAACATATAAACTCTTTGTCAAATAACTTAATACATTTAAATTTACATTAATTTAAAATATTCAAATATATTGCTAAAGCGATTATACTCTTAGCAATAAAAACATTTTTATTTCATAATATCTAGTATTTACTCTGAAAATATTGAAAATTTAAATTTTTACTTAACCTATAACTGTTTTTAGAAATGAAATCATTTACCTACTATTCGATCGTATCAGCAATCAGCCTCGCAGCCGTCAATTCTCAGGGTTACCAAAACAACTACAACGGTAATGGTCAACAATATCATGAACCTACCACAGTAACATTTGCTGATGCAGGTATGAACGCACAAATGATTCCAGTTGAGCAAAAAAACGCTATCATGAAAGAATTCGATAGCAAACCAGGATATTACAACATTGCAGAGAAGGCAGCATTTTTGATGGCTACAATGACTAGCTCCGGCAGCAGCGACGAAAATGCAAGCGTCAACTCTGTTTCCGAATCTTCAACTAGCACACCTACTACTTCTTCATCCAAATCATCTTCATCTTCGTCTTCATCTAAATCATCTTCATCTAAATCATCATCGTCATCGTCATCCAAAGCATCATCATCTTCTTCTTCATCATCATCATCATCATCATCAAGCAAGTCATCTAAATCCAGCACAAAGTCGAGCGCAACAATCGATGCTATCATTGTTACAGAAGTTGAGACGGTTTCAGTCACTAGCAAGGTTAAAGTTACTTCTACCTCAGAAACACCTAAATCCAATAGCAGCAAGAGCACTTCAACCCTTGATGCTAGCGCAAGCACTCAATCGTTGCTTTCTTCAGCATCTGCAGCTTTAAGAAGCAAGGGAGAAAAGATATCCAGCAGCGCACCAGCTATCAACATGGTTTCTTTCAGCGTCCAAATGTTGGTAACAGGAGCAGCTTTCTTCATTCTTTTCGGGCAATAATCTATGACGATTATAAACTGAAATGAAAAAAAAATGAAACTGGTCTAATATATTTAAAAAAAGTAGCTTGAATCTCTAGCTTTTATTGGGCGTTAATGGCATAGTCAGTATCTACAACTTTTCATTCAATGTTCATTTTAGCCCTTTATATACTTTTTTTAAAGATATACCCGATTACTTTTATTAGCATAAAAAATGGTACTACAAAACAAATAAAATACATGATTTTTGAAATTAAAGTTGCATTAGACTTTATTATAATTTTTTTTTTTCAGTTTTGAAATTAATATTGGATATAAAATAGGAGTGTAACTAGTATATGTATAGATAATATGAAAGTAAGAAAAGGGTTTAGAGCTTGTTTTCGCCATCTGGTTTGATTTTAGCAAGTAACTCGACAATCTTCTTTTCAATGCTTGAGGGTGATGAAGTTGAAGCGAATCTATCAGAGACGTTACCTTCAGAATCAATTAGGAATTTTTCAAAGTTCCACTTGATGCGCTTAAGTCCAAGGATTCCAGGTTTTGTTTCTTTCAAATACTTGTAGATAGGATCTTCGTTGTCACCGTTAACTTCGATTTTCTTCAAGACTGGGAAAGTTACTCCGTAGTTCATTGAGCAGAAGCTGGCGATTTCTTCTTGGGTTCCAGGTTCTTGCGAACCAAATTGGTTACATGGGAAACCTAAGATGGCCAAGCCTTGATCCTTGTATTTTTGGTTAAGTTCTTCCAATCCCTTATACTGAGGAGTGAATCCGCACTTAGAAGCGACATTAACAATAAGGACGACCTTGTTGGCTAGCTGAGAGAATGGGAAGTCATTGTTTTTAGCGTCTTTGGCGACAAAAGAATAGAATTTAGAAGTCATTTTGTGCAATTAGATATATATAAGAGAGTGTGGTATTAAAAAACTTGTTAACTCAAAGATAGAACTGATAACAAATTTAGTTCTTCTGTTCCATTTATATACTTTTTTTAATTTCCATTTGCATTTAAAACTTTTTTATTTTGCTTGTAGACAATCCAAATTCAGAGTAAAACAGTCAGCCAATCCCATCCGATATCCAATCCTACAAATCCAACTGCAATTATAATAATGCCACTCGCCAAGAAGCGCTGAACACGCCCTTGATTTCTGGTTGGCTAATGGATAGTATCTTTACTCTTCGCTCATTAAAATAAACACAATTAAGCCCATCCAAACGTCTGATTCGTTTTTAATCCAATTTAATACCGCTTAATTATCACATGCGTATGCCTCGCCTCTTAACACCATCAACAACCGCAGTTATCATCCCGGAAACCATCAATCATTCCCCGGGCACCTCACTCGCCAATTACTAATACTATAGAGCATCCTACTTTCGCGTCTATTTACACAGAGAAAATAAAAATTATTGGTTCTATTGATTATTAAGACTAAATTCATAT
>LSSN01000778.1:0-24761 GCA_001970855.1 Smittium culicis | reverse complement strand
CTAAATTTGGATTGAATAAATTATAAAGTAAGCATAAATCTTTGGTTAAGTTGTTAATCTATCTAGTTTTTTATGATTTTATATTTCATGGAGTGAATTTAAGAGTTTATTGCAGATTTCGATACATTTTATTAGATGCTTTAATATATTAATAAATCATTTTAATGGCATGACAATTAAAAATGATATTTTGGGATTATGATTTTTTCTTTTTTTTCGGTATTCTGAGAATTTTATAAATGTTTGAGCTCCAAAAAATCACTTATTCAAACCGTAATTCAATTTTTCACTGCGCTAATATCTTATTGTATTTGGTAAATTTTAAAAGAGGTTTTGTATTCCAACCGAAATTTTTTCTAGTATATAGGCTCGACTTTTCATTTAATGTAAATTTTATTCGGTATATTTTTATAATCTTATTTATACGCTATATTAAGCTTGTATATATGAATGCTTTTTTTTAAATATTTCCTATTATTATTTCTTTATCTTGAACATGCTTTTTATCAATTAAGACGTTTTGTCTTGCAAAATAATAACAGTTTTACAGAATTAGTTATAGTCATTTTTTACTTTCGATTTTAAAACTTTTATTACCTATTTTGAGTTTCGTAAATAATTTTAATGAATGGATTTTAAATAGCCTCCAATAAAATCTCTTTGTCTTTTCTTTTCTTTGTTATAAGATTATGAACTGCGCAAGTTTTTCTGCTATCTTTATTTTACTCAGATTTGAATTCAAGGAAATGATATAAAAGTCCTCAATTTCCTCAAAAATGACAATAATAATCATACACGCTTCACTCAAAATCAATATTGATATACATTTATTATCTTTTCTTGTTATGAATATTCAAGGATATTCAAAAACTTAACGAATTAAAACCTCGATCAATTATGTCTAAACGATTTTTAAATTATTCGAAATTCTAAATAATATATTCGAAATGAAATACAAAGAAATATCAGAAGAATTCTTATCTCCTTTTGCTGGAGAAGATTGTACTTCCGGAATTAAACCCTATTTATTGCTTGAATTGCAGATAATGGATATATTATGTGAAATTAAAAACAAAATTAACTGGGATCAAAAAATAAAAAAGGACGAAATACGAAGTGCATGGATCAAAGAACTATCTGCCAAATATAATCAAATGGTTATAAAATTTGCATTCGACGAGCTTGATTGGTTTGTAAATAAATTCTCTGAAGGCCAATTACTACCAGGTCCCGTCGATAGGACGTATACTTCCGATACAATCATTCCTTTAAACCTACAAAAAGATTTAGTCGATCAAGTAAAAAAACTTGAAAACGTCCCAGAGAAGGACTTAGATTGGCATCCAGGCTCAAAGAGACAAGTTCTTGACTTAGTTCATCCATCTTTATTCCCTGTAATATTTGGAGAAACTCGGGCTATTACTAATAGCGTTGAGCCTTGCGGAATTAGATATTGGAAATCAGCTATAGGTACTGGAAAAGATGAAAATGTAAAATCAAAGTCGCCAAAAGATTTCCAAATTTATCTTCCATTTTTTATAGAACAATCGCAAGAAAGTAATTACTATTCGTACAAGTACCAATGGCTTCCAAGTGAAGTCGATATTGATGTTAAGGGGAAAGCAAAAATAGTTTCGTATATCAATAATTTGCACCCTGATATTCATCAAGAGTTATATGTCACTATTGAAAAAATATTCAAGAGAATTATACCGCTTATACAAAATACCTTGTCAGATTGTATAATTACCACTATCGATACTCTTAGTCCAAGGGTAAACGAAGATAATTATTACAACGAGTCCTTTAACGACTTTGTTAACAGAGTTTGCACTACTGTAAGCTTACTAAGCGATGAAGAGAGTATGTAATTTCTTAATAAATTTTATTTCTAAGCTTATATTTATTTATTGCATTTATATTTTAAATTGTTTAAGAAAAAGAAATCGAGAGCCTCGAGCGTTCCAAGTTCCCAATTGATATATATGATAGATATGATGACGAAAAAATTGTTCTACTCCCCGAAAATATAAAATTTGATTCCTCACATTTACCGATAAGAGATCCACAATTTGATTTAAAGAATACTAGACTCCAAGTAATAGTAAAGTTAGCAAACATAGTATTAATTCCAGAAAACCCAAAGTATGAAGGCGGGTCTTGGCATGTAGAAGGGATGCTTAATGAAAACATCGTTTCATCATCAATTTACTACTACGATCAAGAAAATATCACTGAATCACAGCTAGATTTTCGTGTAGCAATAAAAGAACCTCAATATGATCATGATGACATTAAGTGGCTATACACAGCTTACGGCCTTGTCGATGGAGATCCACTAGTCCAAAACATTGGTCATATAAAAACACTGAAAAATAGATGTATTACTTTTCCCAACATTTACCAACATAAAGTTCAACCATTTGAACTACTAGACAATTCTAAGCCTGGATATAGAAAAATATTATGCTTCTTTTTAGTGGATCCTTCAAAGAGAATAATTTCAACTGCAACTGTGCCGCCGCAACAAAAAAGCTGGTTTAACTTTGAATTGAGAAAATCTCTGAACAGGGTCAGTAAACTACCTCATGAAATCCAGGATTCGATTTCCGATGAGCTCGGGTGGCCAATGTCTTTAGAAAGAGCAAAATATCACCGCGAAAAACTGATGGAAGAAAGGAAAACAATAATTTCAAAAGAAACTAAGGAATTGTTTGAAAGACCATTCTCGTTATGCGAGCATTAAATTTTATAACCATATACGTGAATATTTTTTTTACTTTAATCTTTAAAATTAATATAGTAATTTTCAAATTTAATATTTTCTAGATACGTATACAAATTTTTAATATTATGGTTTATTAATTTTTATTTCGAGCCAGGTCAAAATTAAATTTAAATAATAATCATAAAAATATCTAGTTGTTTTTAAATCACACAGTGTAAAAAATACAAAAAGATTATATTTGAAAGATTTAGTCTAATAATTTCAGCACCCATGGTCTAGTCAGCAAAAAAATTTAAAGGAATCTGATTATTTTATCTCAATAATATTAATTATGATGATATTTTTATTCAAATTAGTAACTGAAACTTTTTTTTAGTAAAATTATAATTCTTTAAAAAACATTTTTTATAATTTGTCCCAGTTCAGTAATAATTTTCATTATTTGATATTTTTATTTAGATATTTAGTATAAAATCAATTTACAAAAATAATTCTTTGGGTGGTTTTACGCTTCCACATATTTGTAATACAAAATCCAATTTTTATCATATACTATTAAATTTTACATCGTTAATGATTTAAAGAACACCAGGCTTCAAGTCAATGTAAAGTTGGAAAGTATAATACTAATTCACGAAAAACCTAAATATAATGGTGGAGATTGGCATATAGCTGGGATGGCTAACGATCACATTGTTTCTGCAGCTTTTACTACTATGACTTAGAAAATATATCTGTTCTTAAGTTTATTTCTGCACAAATATAAGGAATCCACAATGTGAACAGTGTGGTTACATAAAGTTGACAGGTGTTTATGAGTTTCTAAAGACGAAGGTGAAGCTGTAAGAGAAATTTTTTATAGTAACGTTTTAAAAAAAAAAACTATATCATTTCTTTTCCAATTTTTCTAGCTAGTCTAAAGTTCAGCCATTTTTGAGATGTAGCAGAGTAATAACTCTGAACACAAAAAAAACGTTGAGCTTACTAATTAAACTGACCCATAATAAAAACATGTTATTTTCGACTGCAACTGATCGCCTAATAACTGTGAAAGTAAATAAAAAGAAGAACTCTGGTTTTATTTCGAATTGAGGAAACCAGAAAATAATAAAATTAGTAAACTGCAATTTTGAAATTTTAATAAATATACGATTTCAGATAAGCTCAAGATTTTGCCCATGTGACTTTTGATGGAGCTAAAATACCACTGTGAATAGCAATTGATTGATAAATGAGAGGTATTTATTTCAGGGAAACTTTAAGATATTTATGATAGAAAAGCGGATGATTATTAAAATTAATTTTTGAAATAAGGTCCTGTCATACTTTAATTTTTCGACTTGTTTATACCTTAAAGTAATTTGTTGGGAGCTATTACATTTTTGTAATGCACTAAAAAAATTATTTCAGGTTTGTCTTGTTCATTACACATATCTTTCCCCAGTATATGAAAGAAAATGGATAAGTTTAGTAAGAATTGTCAAAACTTTATATAATAATATTCGAAATAAAGTTCTTAAAGTAAATAACTCAATTGAAAAAAACTGAAATTTCTTTTTGGAATAATAAATGATTGATGACCAGTTGGATTAATATAAAATTAGTGCATAGTATAATTTAATTATAAAATTTATATTTTCATAAATTCTGAAAATAGCAAAGAGATTTTTTTGAGTAATGTCTAAATAATATATATAATTGCATTGTGCTATATTTAACAGGTATATCATTTCTAGGTATTAAATATTTTAGGAGATTCTTTATGAAGGAGTAATTTTATAGCGTATTGTGTTACAGTGCATATAATCGCATGAAATTTTTATTGTCAGTGATTAAATTATATACTTTTATTTATCAAATTAAGATTTCATAGCGAAAAGATTGAATAAAAAAAAGAGTCAAAATGCCTTAATAGCTTTGCCTATAATAATTATAAATAATCGGTGTGATAATTATAAGCAGAAATCAATTGCACTTTTTGCTCTGAATTTGCTATTATTAAATATTATTACATTATGCTTTTTAGTTTAGTTATATTGATAGAATATTTATAGGAGAAATAAATCTATAATTATTGCTATAATTTAAAGGTAATAAAAAAAAGATGTCATATGTTATAATCTTGTGTATAGTATTTAGAGTAACGGTGCTCATTTTCGAACTAAATATTTAATTGACTTGTAATATTACTCTTTTATCAATATGGTGTTAATTTCTTAGATTAAACAATGTTAAAAATCTATATCTGCTCTTAATAAATTTACTTTTTATTTATTTTTTAAAGTGTTAAAAAAAAGCAATATGATGACCGACAAAAAAAAGACTTTTATCTGTATGGTATCAAATTTATTATTATGTGAAAGTGATGAGTTTTCTATTATTTAAATGCATTTTTACCTAACTTGAAGCAATGCCTGGGTGGATCTTTCGGTTGGTAGATTGATCCCATTTCCCTTTAGGTACGCAGCCGGTAGACCGGCAGAGGAATTTATTAGTATTAGAATATTAGTTTTTGTATGCCTTGCACCGAATTTCTATTTTTTTAGTTTATTTACCGCGTATTTTCTATTATTGTTATCGCACTAATAAAATTCCGTGATTAAAAAAAAAAAAAATGCATTTTTACCTATGGAAACTTATAAATAGTAAAGATAAAGTTTTTTTTTTAAAATGTATTATGGATGAACTGGCTAATAAACAATATTTTGCGAAAGAGTTATAAATTTACGTATGTCTATAGGATGTACATTCAAGTGTGTAGGGATAAATAGTCTGAATCACTGGATATTTATGTTTAATAAAAATTTTCATTTTGATTCTCATAAGAGCAAGAATGGTCTAATTTATTAACTATTAATTAATTAAAATAAATACATATAGTGTATAACAGAATATTCATAAGAGTGAAATAACTTGGCGTAAATATGAGGTCTTTAAGTAGTATACTATTTCAATTAAAAGTATACTAAAATTTGTAACATATTTACTTTTTCTCTGCTAAAGGGGAGGGTGCGAGTGTGGTTGTAGTTGTGGTTGTCTGCATATAAATACAATACACTAATAGTATGGAATAAAATAAAGTAAAAGTATCTATTCGTAGTTACAATTATTGATAAAAAGGCTAATTTGCACAATGATATTTTGTATTATAGCTTGAATAAATTAACTAAAACTTCATTAAATATTTAATAATAACAATAAAAATTTAGCTGCTCTTTATATGAATACTTTTTTATGTTATTTTATTTTTTTTTTGGTAATTATTTATTACAATGTAAATAAAAATTGAATGAAAAGAAAAAATAGAAATTATCGATTTATTTTTTTATTTTTTATGGAGGAATGAGTTTAGAGAAATAAAAAAACAATAATAATAGTACTAATAATAAAAAGCTAGATGTGTATATAAGTAAAATGATAATTGAAATTGGAGTTGAATCAATTAGTTGGCTGTTACAAGAAAAGGAAGGTCATGGGATTGTTAGTTCACATTTTAGAATAGAAGACGAGTATAGTTATTGGGGACGATGTTTATTGGGTTTATTTTTATTAGGTTAATGTACAAGTAACCCGATTTAAAATGAAGATTTTATGGAGAGGTAAAAGGTAATATTAATAGTGGAAGAACTAAAGTTGATTGCAGTTCGCAAAGAGACCTTTTTAGACGATTCCTGAGAGAAAAGAAAAGCAAAGTAGGTGCAATAAAATCCTTAACCCCTAAAAGTGAGTTGGAGCTTTTTAATGGCCTTATAGCAGTATATGCAAAGAATTTTTTTTTTTGAATGTTAGAAGGGGGTAAATGGAAAGGTTGGGTCGGAGACGGAGATGAGCATAAAGTGATTTTTTATTAGCCAAGATGGGAAAACGGTGTTGGTAAAGTGGTATGAGTTGAAAGTCTATTTAGATAATCGCAAGAAATGGAACCGCCTAGTAATAGAAATGGCACTGATTAGAGTTATGTATTAGAAATGGCACTGATCAAGGACTCTGAGTACTAGAAATGATAGTGATTAGAGTTGTGCACTAGAAATGGCACTGATCAAAGATGCTGAGTATTAGAAATGGCTCTGATTAGAGCTGTGAAACAGTTTTGATAATAGTTATGTAACAGTTTTGATAATAGTTATAATTAGAGCAGATATCTAGATTGGATTATAAGTGTTTGTAAGCAGATTAAACCTCATTCGCATTAATTTTTTTAAAACAATGAGTTTGTGTTTACGAATACGATTTGCTATTTGTTTATTTATGATTTTCGCTGATGTTTACACTTTGTCATTTTCAGATCCGATTTGCTGTCTGTTTACTTTTAGTTTTGCTTATACAGTTCTAGTCCACTTCTATTTATAGCGCTGGTTAGTATCCTACTTTAACCTATTCCCGTCCAACACTCTTTAAAAAATCGAATTTATTGATTCGATAGTCATTTATAAGATTCTTTATTATTTGCTTTTATTATGAATTATACCAATATGTCTTAAGGCCTCGGAATTAATTGGGTTTCATTGAGCGCTATTGGCTATATTTGGTCATCCAAAAATAGTCTACCGCGCGGGAAAGGGTTAAAATTAAAGTGTATCTGCTCGTCATCATTACTTGAAACTCTTTATGGTCGATTAATTACCAAAAATCTGCTCTTTTTATCCGTAACATCGAAAACATGCAACTCAAAATCAGAGAAATCCTTTCTGGCCAAAAATTCCCAAACTCTGCTCTTAACACTATAGATATTATATATAAATATATTTGTAATTATATTTATAATTATATTGTTTTGGGCTGTGTAATCCCAATGAAAAATGCTGCGAGTTGTTCCTTATTCGCTGTCGATAAAAAAAAACCATAAGCCTTTTACGCGTTTCTTCGCTCACTATTTTTTTATACAGTTTAGATCTTGATCGCCATTGGCTGAAAAAATAAAGAAAAAAATCCTCAGCACTCATAGGCCCAAATTTGTGGCCGTTACTCACCTATAAAATTTAAATTGAAACTAATAAATTTGCACTCCGATATTTTATGCCTTTTAGTTTTGACCGTCTAAATAATTATCAGTCTACTTGTCGAGTTCAATATTGTTACCTTCAGAAATGAGGTCTAATATTACAGATTTCATTTCATTTTATTTATAAACGCAACTACAAGTTGATTGACTCGTTATATGCCTTCCGTGCCCTTACTTACTTAATTAACTCTGTTATTTATTAGGCTATTCTCCTTTGTACAAAAATAAATAAAAAATTTTCCCATCTAATACTAATAATGCTCACTTCTTAAATTTCAATCCATAACTTATATCCACTTTATATTTATAATATTCATCTTTACAACCAAACACCTTGTTAATACCCTTTAGTACTCACTACTTATTTTACAATTCTAATCCAAATCATATACCACATTATATCTCCGATATATTAACCGTCTATCCCCCCACTCCCCTCCCTCATAAATACCAGTGCTTAATACATGAATTTAAAGGTAATATCATTTATCCACTAATCGCTATCATCTTTATTTCTCTCTTATATCTAATATATCCATACTTATTCTTAGAATCCATTTCTAGCCGGCAGGCAATGGTCTTCCTGGGCTTACATATACGCAATAATCACCCTTCTGTTATCATTATTCATCTCCATATCTTCTTTTATCATTCACTCAAAAGCAACCTCTAATTTCGATTTAGCCGATAGTTCCTTCTTATCTTTCCAAAAAACTATCCTACTAAAAATTTCCTCGGTCATATCCTTTTCTTTCGCATTTTTGCAGCTTTACATAATCACTTCTTCTTTCATCGTCCTAAAACTCAAAACTTTGATTTTGGGCTACGCAAACTTGGCCCTCGATATTTTATCTTTCTTCTACTTCATTTCCTCCTTACTCTTTTCCCTCAACTCAAACTCTAGAGCTATATCCTCTATATCTTCTCTCGATCCTAAAATTGACTATGAAAATAACGAAAGATCCCTAATACTTAAACTGGGTATCATATCAACCGTAATTTACTTTTTTTTAGGACCCCTCTTCAAATCATACATCCTAACTTACAAGCTCAGTTCCACTTTTGGATGGCTTACTTATAGAGCAATAGGTGCAAACCTCAAACTTCGGAAATCTTACTTCATACAACAACTAACCCAATCTTCAATTTTGCTCTCTTTCGCTTTTATCTCCGTTTTTGCCTCTCACCTCCTAATTATAGGCTACGTCTTTTATACCCCTGACCCACCGTCTCTCGTTATTAGCCCCCCTTCTTCTGTATTTATCCCTGTTGCTTTCGCTTTTTTTGCAATCGCTATCTTGCTTTTATGCAGCCTATTTTCCCTAAACCAAGAAATGAAATGGCTCCAGTACGCATGTATTGCTGTCTTTATTCCCATATTTACCATCTGCTGCCCTCTTGCCCTCTACAAAATTTCTTCCATTCAACGCAAATCTGACAAAAACCTCCCCTCTAACGCTGCCTATTTATACTCCTTTGGCTCTTTTACTATCCTTTCCGGCATATTCCTATCTGTAATGTGTATTCTCAGCTTAAAAACTCTTGGAATCGGACTCCGCAACCAACTTCTGGAAGTCCAAATCCTTGAAAGAAACCAAGTTGATTTGGAAGAAATGTCCCACTCTAAACTAGACCTCACTCAAATCGAAATCGACAACCAAAGCAACGCTTCCACCTCTTTGTCTAAATCTTCTGAAAAAATCAATGCCCCTAACCTCAATCAAAAGCTTCTAAACCTCATACCCCCTAGTATCAACAACCCAATAAAGAGCTTAAACTCTCCTTACACCCCGAACGACAAATCGTACCTCAACGAAAGCATCTCCAAAAACTTCAACAGAAAGTCAACCTCCTCTACTCTATCCTCTATCCAATCCTCCCTTTTGTATTCCAGCTCTGTACACAAAACCGACATGATGCTTCCCCTCAACTTCGACTCGCACTCCCGCAAAAATTCCCATAACGAAAATTCGATCTCTACTTTCAACATCTTCAACTCAAAAAACTTGCACAACAAATCATCTTTCACTCCTGATAACCCCGAACACAACAAACATTTCGTAAACGTTTTCAGAAAATTCTCATCCCCAATGCCTTCCATCGCCGGAATTTACAATATAAACTCCCCAGATTTCAGCAATACGTCTTTTGGTAGCCTCCAGAAACCCTTCGATGTCTTGTCCGCTGACTTTAGCAAACTGTCCTTCTTGAATAGCACCACTTTCTCACGATTCAACAAGTCTAATCCCAATGACACCCAACTTAGCGAATTAAACACCAGTTCTTCCAACCCTGTCCCCCACACTAATACAAGAAAAACTGCCGACTACTCTAAACCTTCATTATCAGCTACTGCCTCTGATTCTCCAAAATCTCCTTTAACTGATATCCCTGATACTTCAATGACTATGGATTCAACGTCGACATCTGTAAGAGATTCTGGTGTACTCGCGTCTTTTAAATTATCTAAAAAAGTTTCCCCACAACTTATCCCTTACGAAGTCTCCTCCAGTAATAATCTACCCCAAGAACTTAATAGCCACTACCTCGCCACCAAAAACCGCATCTTAACCTCTAAAAATACTACCATTTACCCCCCTGTTTCTTCCGAAAATCATCCCAACAATCCTCAAAAAGACAATAAACCTATAAACCATAGCCAACAATTCATTAGCTCCTTTTTCTCCCCGAAAATCAAATCTGATAACCACATCCACATCTCAAGTATCCCTGATTTCCCATCCCATCACCACCCAGTAACCTCAAAATCTCTCAACACCGACAATGATTCTTCCATATCTGACCTCTCTAATTCACATAAACAAATCATTCTTACCAAAGAAGAACTGGATACAATCAACGGAAATATAAACTAATACATGTTTTTACTCTTTTTTTCTTCTTACTTTTGTTAGTCCTTTTACTATTTCACGTCAAGCCTTCCACACCCCTTTTCCTCATTCTCCCTGTCACCTACCCTGTCCCCCAAAAAAACAATTAAATATGAAATGTATATATATCCACCATTTCCCACACACACATCTCAACACAACAGAAAACAACACATACTTGTCGCTTTCCAATATTTGTGCCCAACTGGCAAGATTGGAAAAAAAAAAAATAAATAATATTGTCAAAACTACTTTTCACTCCTCACAAGAAATGGCGAAAAAATATACATTTGAGCTAATTCAAATAACTTTTTTTTTTTTTTTAGATACTGACAGTTTACATTTTTTGATTTTTTCGTTTTGTAATATAAAAATTTAATTATATTTATGCAACCTCACCTTCTAATTACTTTAGTAATTTTTTTTTCATTGTATTTTTCAATTAATTTGAAATTTTCTTAAAGCTGCCTTTGAATTGTATTATTTTAAGGCGATATAATAACACCTTATCAAGTGCCTTTCGGCCTTCCCCTGACTCCCATATTTAAAGTAGACCGAACATATATACGATTTTCGGCATTAGTGGTATAAAAATACCAATTTACTTTTCCACGGTATGCTGTGTTACGTACTGAATAATTAATATTATCTTCTTTTTATTTACGTTTAATAATATACAATCCCAATTGTTCAATAAAAAAAAAAAAATAAAAAAAACTTGTCTACATGTACCCACTCCCCTCATTTTTTTTTATCAGCAAGTATCAAGTCTTTATTTCATACAGATACCACCAAATTATACAACACACACCTTAATCTTGCTTCGTTTAGCGTACACTTTAAAATTTTTATCCTCAATATGCTAGCTAGTTCATTCTCCTCACCTCGCTCACACCCCCCTCCCCGCCCAACCTCTAACTATCATATAGCTATTCCAGGTGATTACATAATCCGACCTCCTACTGTATAAACATTTGTGGTATAACAATTTCGTATTTCTTTTACACTTGCAAATATAGATTATGAAATGAGATTGAGTATACTTATTGACCAAAATTAAAAATAAAATAAAAAATAGAAATTATACTATTCTGTTAGCTCAGTGTACGTGATTATTAAATCGTTAAAAAAAATTTTTTTTTTCCTTTTTTTTTTATATATTTACATTTAAACAATCCCCACCTCCTGCTCACTCTTTACACTATCTTTAATTTTATTTATTAACAAATGATTCTTTGGCCCTATACTTTTACTTTTACTTTGTAATTAAAGACATACCTTTGTCTCGTTTTTTTTTTTTTGTATATGGCTATGTTATATTTAATTATGTAAATTGAATTTTAATTCGCAAATGTTTAATATCAGAGGACTTGATAAAAAAAAAATAATTATTATAATCCCATTTTATCGTAAATTTCTACCATGGCCAAAGTTATTTAATGATTGCGTTGGAGATAGAATGGCTTTAGTTTTTTCAGAATCCACAAAAAATTTATTCCAAATTATACAATTCAATTCTGTTACCAAAATCAAAATGTCAAATATCAGAATATTGGAACGCTTTCAGTGAAAATAATATTAAGTTATAAACAACTATAAAATCAATAAAAATAACAATAAAATTTTTTTATTCCTTTTATATTCAAGCCTATCTAAATGATTCGTAAAATTATTCCAACAAAATAGTGCGTCAATAAGCTATGATACAATCACAAAATTATATTATATCAACTGATATCCTATTTTTTTTTCAAGCAGAATAATATCTATAAAAGTCTACCCTGTTATTAAATTCGACTTTGTACAACAGTTTTGAGCATTCATAGAGTAAATAAATGTTGCTTATCATGATATCAAACCTACTTTTCATCTATTTATGAATATTTCCCCCAGCCTAAACGTAATAAGAAATTTATCATACAAAGCATGGAATTTTTTATTAATACATGTAATATATTAATTCTCATTTCATCAAAAATATTAATTAAATGCATGCTTTGAATCCAAGAAATGTGCTACTTTTTTTTTTATTATATTTTGATATAAAGAAAGTTATATATATATAAAGTTTCAACTCTGTATGTGTTGTTAGAAAAATTATTAATCGAATTCCAAGATTTGCAGGGTTTCCAATTTTATTTATGAATTTTAATTTCACGGAGTATATTTTTACATTTTACACAATTAAATGTTGAATAAATGGCCAAGTTTAAGATTTTACAGCTGCAATTTACGAGTGAATTTTCCGTGATTTATAACTATCAATCATTCTTTGGAACTAATTTTGGGAATTCAACTGTGCCTTCCTGTTTCGGTGCCAGTTTTGGGAATTCAAAAGTAACTTCTTTTGGTGCAAGATCCGTGGGCTCAACATATTCTTCATTTATTTCAAATCCATCATTATATTCAAGAAATCTATCTTCAGTAACAAGGTTTTCAGATTCATAGCATGTTTCTTCGAGCTTACTCTTTGAGATTTCCATTACAGATTTCGTGAATTTAGCCGAAGTCGCGGCTGCAGCAATATCGAGCGCTTTTTTTCCACGCTTAATCATCGATTCACTTGGTTTCCCGCCTCTGCCTTTCTTAATAACACCACGAACATGGCGATCTTTCATAACCACAAAATGTTGAGGCACATAATTAACGCATTTTCCCGAGTTTGGCAAGTCTTGAATCATTTTAGCTATCGTTGGGTGCGAAAATCCGTAGTAATCCGGACCACTCGCAGAATTTGAATGTATCCTGTTATTTATTTTGTTTACTTGCTTCACTACTGTAGTCCAAGCCCCTGTAGCAGTTGTTGCTATTACAGGATTGTTTGGAATATCTTCAGCCTCTATATGAAATAATGGACCTCCACTACTGTTTCCTTTTTTCATGCTTTTTGATATATAGCATGTATAAATAACTTGTTTGTTTGGCTCAACCATAGACATATATTCTCTTTGTACCATATATCCAACTGGCCATATATATCGCTCATTATGGTATAAATTATCATCATATACGATTGTTCCCAAATTCAATACTGTCAATACCCCAACTTGTACAGGCAATTTATATTCGCCTAGTTCATTTTTTGGCACCGGCTGGACAGACCTAACCTTCTTTGAAATCTCTACATTCCTTCGCCGTTTTTTTTCGCCTCCTAAATTTATTAACTGTCGCTTGCTAGTAGATGTGAGCCCATCTTCAGCTCCAAAAACTCCTTTTCTTTTACTGAAAGCTGTATAGTTTTCTGTATTTGTATTTGCTCTCTTTTTAGGCTTTCTTTGCCTTGAAATTATTTGGGATTGATATATGCTTTTTAAACTTTCGCTAAATACCCTTCTTCTTAATATGTTACTATCAAGGTCTACGTATGGTTTTTTACTCTTCTCAGTTATATTGGCGCTTTTATTACTTATTATCTTATCTTTGGGAAATTCTATATCTCTTCCCGGTCTAAAAGAGTAGTTATCATAACCCATTCTTTTTGCATCTGTATACGTAGTTTTTATTTTTGAAAAGTTATTAGCCATATAATTTCTATAATTTTCAAGCCCACTATATTGTACGGAGGAGCTTTTGTCAGCAAAAGATGCCGCTTTTTTTAATTTTAATGAACAAAAATCAACAGAAATGTCTCTACTCTCGTTATCCGCTTTTTTTGTTTCGCCTCTCTCTAATTTTTTCAAATTAACACCGCCTATATCATAAATTTCACTAATCGGAGGAAGCTTTAGCTCGTAACCTCCGTCTAATGCAGTATTATTTTTATGTATACGATTAAACATCGCCCCATCTGCTATATTTTTAGTGGTATATTGGGAGATATCTGTGGCACTTCTTTTTCTATATCGGTTTGCAACTTGGAAATTTGGAAAACTTTCTTGTCCTTTAGGAAATATACATAAATGATTATTTTCTACGTTCTTGTAAATTGATCCATTTTCTTTACCATTTATTATATCAAATAAAGATGATCTTCTCAATGGCTTTAATTCATTAGGATTAGACTGATACGGGATATCAGAATAGAAACTTTTATTATTTTTGACAATTTTAGTCTCCTCAGGGTATATAGAACTGTTTGAGTAATCTGCGATCTCTAACCCTGGAACAGAATTGCTGCTATTGCATAAATATTTGTTATTATTATCATATTTACCGAGCTCTATATTTATTTTTATTATAAATTATTAAAAAAATCTTAAAGATATCCTATTATCTAATCATCTAGTAGAATTTATTGTCTATAACACTATAATAAATATTATCAATGTAACAATATAGTAGCAAATATATATTTTATAGTAAGAACATTTATGCATTTACCTGTATGCCTATATGAATTTGGTATTGCATCTTCATCTTTATTATCGGGGTTTAAAGTTTGAAGTTTAATTTTTTCTTCCAATCTACAGATAGTATTATTTGCGACTCGCAGTTTTTTTTCCAAGATTTCAATTTTCTAAAAAATTTAAGAATTACAAATAAATAGCCAATTTAAAAAATTAATAAAAAAATACAAGATCCATCAAATTCGATTTAAAAAAACTGAGTTTTAAAAGATTTTAATGAATAATCATTATCATATATGAACGTTATTTAGTTATTACATCTTTTGATGCGTTCATCTCTTCTTTTAGCTTGGTATATCTATCAAGTAAATCATTATTTTTTTTGCATCTTTTTTTCGTACATTCAGCTATAAATTATTAGAATTGATATTTGTTAAAATATATCATTTATAATTACAAATACTCGCAACTATATTTCTTTTGTCTTTTTTTTTTTTGAAAAAATTTGTAATCGTAAAATACATTTACCATTATCTTCCATGAAAATACCACAACCAGATACATTATATTCATTTTTTTTAAGATTTCGTGAGTAAATATCTTTTTTATTTTGGTCAATTACGTTATCAGAGTTAATGACTTCGCATTTGGTTTGAAGATTATTCAACGATACATTGAAGTCACCGAATTTATCTTTTCTTGTTTCCATTTTATTTTTCGAGGTTTTTATCTGATGCTAATTTGTATATTGAATTTTCAGTATAATTTTTGGAAAAAAGTTTTGCGATATAAATAAATTTATATTGTTATTCGCAATAAATTTCTTCTCTTGTGCTCTTAGATTTAAGGTTGAAGATCTTATCTATTGAGAAAAAAAGAAAAAATTAAAACGTTGAAAATTTTAAAAAATAACTTTCAAATATAAATTTGATTAAAAAAAACTAGCCTAATTTCTTTTAAATCTACCTTTTCTGCAACAAAAAAAAATTTTTTATGCAAAGTAAAATATATCGTTTTATCCTTTTGCCAAAGAAATGCAAAAAAGAAATCTAATTCGGATATTTACTCCGGGCTTATATATTTAATTCGCCTTTTATCAATCATTACCATTTAGATTCATGCCTAGAAGGATTTTTCACCAAGAAATAGCATAAAGACAAGCCATTACACTATAAAATAGGCCCTACCTTTACTTTTTATCAATGCTTAGGGCTATTGAATGCAATTCTGCCTTTTATAGGTCAAAACGAATAGTATAACAAGGCTAATATAATTTAACAAACTCTTATCCATTAGCAAAGCGTACATAAAAAAATCAAAAGCTAATGCCAAATTAATAGCTTGCATAAAATTAATTAAGAACAATAAATTTCATTTGTTTTACTAAAAGTTATCTTTGTAGAGACTTTATAAGAATAAAATTTAAACATCAAGTTTTTATAATATTTTATTGTTATTTTATTAATTACCAAAAAATACAAACATTAATCTGATCTAGAAAACGCCTTTAGAATAGTAATTTACTGGAAGTATAATATTATTGATCTACTAAAACGAGCAAATTAAATTTTTAACCTATAGATAAATTCCGAGACTCTAGAAATTATTGGTTTTCTTAAATCTAGAAGCAAATAATAATTTAACTTTGCTATATACACAAACTAAAAAAATTCTAACCTTTTAAAGTTTATACTATTGGTAAGGCTAATTTATTAAATCTTTATCGATACTTTACTAAATTAATGGCGAGTATGTTTATAAATTCAATAAAAAATATTGACTTGCTAAAAATTTATTTGATATGAAAGATTGAGAAATTTTAACCCTTTTCACAGCCAACACTAATATGGCGAAATAAAATTCATAAAAACAAAATAATACAAAATCAGTGTATTATTGATCTTAATAAACCACACAATCAAAAAAAAATTTGAAGATGTGTTTTTAATTTTATTTAATAATAAATTTTATTATTCTTAATTACAATAAAATAAAAAAACCAACTACCCACAAAAGAGTTTTAGACGCTTAAAAAGTTTATAGCATTCATTACAGAATTTACAGTGTATTATAAGCATTTTAGTTAGTTAAGAATTAGTATTTTAATAATTAAATAACTTTGCACCTTATAAATGTTAAAATATGATCTACAATAAATTAGTCTAGCTAAGTCAAAATAATAAATTTTGCGATAATAATAGCGATTGGCTTTTTTTGAGCAACCAAAATTAATTATCTGATTGGAAATTAATTAAACCTTTATTTTGTCGTAAATTATTATTATATTTTAATTCCATACAGCCAATAAATAGCAATAATTTCTTAATTTATCCGACTATGACACTTAAAATAGTATAAAAGTGCTAGCTCTTAAGCCATTTACAGGTGGTAGACTATTTTAGATCTAATAATCATAGATAGCATCGTTCATCAATACAAATTAATTTCCAAGGCCTTGATTAGAATTGGCTAGTTTTAAAATAATAGCAAATACTAAATCTATTTATAAATCTTGTACGAATCAATATATTCTTTTTTTTTAAAAGCGTTGGACGGGAAATGGTTAAACCCTATCAGGGCGTTAGATATTTTATTAACCCTTTCCCGTCCAACACTCTTTTACAAAGCAAATTTATTTATTCGATAGCCTTTTATAAGATATTTTAGTATTTGCTTTTATTTTGAATTATACCAATATATCTTGAGATCTCGGAATTAATCGATTTTCATTGAACGCGGTTGGCTATACTTGGTCAACCAAAAATAGTCTACCACGCGAGAAAGGGTTAAATACAAATAATAGCTAACTGCGTTCAAATAAAATAGTTTAACTCCAAAGATATAAAAATGATTGGTTTGTTGAAGAGTAGCAGCAAATTATAATTTTAATTTTAGATCAAAAACGAATCAATTAATTCGAATTAATTATATTTTTGATTGGGAAAGGGTTAATATCTTTATTTAAAGAATATCCTTATGAGATGCAGAGCTTTTATTATAAAATATTAAATTTGTAGTTTGAACTAGATTAACCCTTTCACGGGTGGTAGACTACTATTGATCTACCAAATGTAGCCTACTGTGTTGAATTAACTTAATGTAATTACAAGGCATTAACAAATACTGGCTTGTTTTATTTTAACAGTAAATAATAAAACAATTCTAAATCATAAAAAAATCAAAATGTTTATTTTTTTAAAGAGCGTTGGACTGGAAAGGGTTAAATTATTGGCTTATTCAGAAAGTTTATATGAAATGGATTTCTGATATACTTATAAATAAATATAAACTAGGAGAGTAGTAAAATGTTAATAGGAAAAGTTCTATCTGAAAGAACCTTCCATACCCTCCAATCAATTTTATAATTATGAAGACTAGATGACGATAATTAAATACTAAAGGATCTTTTCAGTAGATTATGCTATACAGTCTTAAATTAAAATTGAGAGCCAAACAAATCCATTTATTTTACAGAGACTTCTTACTGAAATTAGAAAATTTTAGGCGTAAAGATTTACAGAATATAATAATTCAAGTTATATTATTGCCATACAAAAAATTATTTTTTATTAGCAAATATTAATTTCAAAACAAAATGAATAAATCAAAAAATAGAATTATTCTACAATTTCAGCTAACAATAATGATATTTTAAAAAATAGCCCCTCCGATAATATTAATCTATTACAGTTCTTTATTTTTATTTTTAATTAAAGATGGAGTATTATTGACATAAAAATAATTCTAGAAACTATAAAATGAATTACATAAGAAGTGCTTTACTTGATCAGAATCATATACATTTCTGTTTTTTCGCATTTATAAATCCAATACACCTTTACCTTCAAAATCCTGACTTTTTCAAGTTTCAAATGCATTTTGTATACATTAAACTCTATGATAATTGTTGGGAAGTTAAAATTTTTATACCTTATATCCGTCAATCATAATAAAATTTCATCCTATAGCGATTTATGATTATTGCACAATTTAAAAAAAATAAACTGCGAGTCCTTATCAAAAATAAAGTACAATCATTTCTTAATAAAAATTTTTATAATGTTTAATTGACTAGTTCTACTCAAATTTGCAATTTTTTATCATTATATTGCTTTTAGTAAAAATACTCTACATTTCAATTAGTAGGTGAAAGCAATTATCAAATTTATATTTTTGTGACTTTTTTTTTTGGTATAGTGAATACAGCATCCTGTTGAGAGGATGAAAATAATACTATACCTACCTGAGAAGAAATTTGTGTAATATATAATGTCAATTTTATCAGCAATAATAATTCAAATAAAGACACATTATTCTAATACTCTTAATAGTTTTGGCTTTAATATGCTAAAAACATATAATATTTCAATACTCATAATAGTTTTGGCTTATAGAAATTAACAGCGTATAATATCTTTCATTGAAAGTAGCTACTATATATAAAACGTGTAATTTTTAAAGATTAATTCCCGTCGATCTATCAGTAAAAAAATTAATGACAAAAATTCAAAATAATTTTTTTTGCAATGTAAGGCATTACATTACGCCATACCTTTAGTTCATTCACATGAGATAGATTCATTTAATCGATAATATATAAAAAAATTTTTAAAGACCAATTAATTTCCGTATTTATATAAATATTGACCTAAGAAAGCATAATACAAAAATATAGATCAAAAAAGTATTAAAAATAAAAATTCTTATAGATAAATAAAAAAATTTTTATTATTACAAATTGTGTAGGTAATAATATAAAAGTAAAAAAAATGATAAAAATTATCTTCGAGTTAAATTTTAGTGATTAAATAAGATAAATAGTCAAAAATGCTTTATTTTATTTGAGCTAATTTAAAATTTTAATAACCATAATCATGAGATAAATTTAAAAAATTATTAGGCTTATAATTTATTTTATCTAAATATATATATATCGAGTTTTAAGCTTAGTTTAAAAATTAAATGAGCTTAATTTATTTAAAAGACTTTAAGGTACTAGGATATAAAAAAAATATATAAAAAAAATGATTAAAAATAAAAAAATAAAAAAATAGATCGATTTCTAAGCACTTGAACAAAAAATCTAAATTTGATACAATATTTCTATAGTAAAAGAGGGATAGAATTTCTTTTAAAGACGTTTTCGATACTTCATATATAATAAGATAAATAAATAATGCCAAAATTCTGTTCTCTTAAAATACTAAGTGTTATTTTTCAACATCAATAGTAAAATCAAGTTTAGTTATGATTATATATAATCTGGAATCAAAAATTATATAATTTATATCATATTAAAAATATCAAATACATGTTTGAGTCAAAAATCTCAATAATAATTGATATAACTAACATAATTAACATACCACATGACGAAAAAGATTTCGAAAATGAATTTAGTAACTTAATAGTAATATGGGCCCAATTAAAAGTATTATTTATTAATAAGTGATAGCTCAATGAATTAAAAGGAATCATCAAAATTATTTTATCAAATAAACTCGATGATACTGAAAATTAATTAGATAAAAATCTAATTTTAAAAAATAAAAATTTTACTATAACTCTCAAATTTTATTTTATACGCACTAGGACCCCAAAGTTTGCTAAATAATGTGAATTTTGGGTTTGAGATTATAGAATTTAATTTTTGGAATAGTGGACGAGATTATATGCAGTAGATAAATTCAGATAATGTAAACAAGGATGAAAATAGCGAAATGAATTGATTTTTAGTTAAATCGAGATTAAACGGCGATTATATTAATTATATTGAGAAATTTAGTGATAGTATAAATGATTTTGACGATTTTTCTAGTGATAATTTAGATGGTTAAAATTTATCTAATATCACCCAAGATCTAATAACATAGTTTGATGCATCTTAATTAACTGGTAATAACAAGGAAAAAGGATATTCGTACTTCATTAACCTGGAGAACTATAGAAAATATATGATAATCACTCAATTCTTATTTTTCTGAGCAGGGATTATTACTTTCGCAGTAGAGGTTATATGAATCTACCTTTTGATATTCTTCTATATTTACATAAAATAAAATTTTTTAGAAAATAGATATTGAAACAAATATACATCCAAGTCAAAAAATTGAATATTCAAGGAAAATATTAGCAAATCGTATAATAACCCTGTTTCGTAGGAAGAATTAATCACTTTCATGGATTTCTTTGTCAGATTTTATAACTACATAATGAGAATTAATATTTAATGATCTCAAATAAATAAAGACCCAATTTTATCAAGTATATTCGACGATTTTAAACCTAAAAATTTTTTCAAATACATTTAAAGTAAATTCCACTTTCAGGTCAATATTTGCCTCGAAATTAAAAAAGATATTTGTTCGAAAATTGGGAATTATCGAATATATGAATGATGACTATAAAATATGTTTATAAATTGTTCTAGAATAAGCTTTGATGAAACTATTTTATTATGTCGCAGTAGGCATATTTCAATCCGAATAATAAAAAAAAACTTCAAAAATGGGGTGCTGAGCAATTTTTAAATGCAGAATAGAAAGCGCATATAGTCGCCATTTTGAAATATAAACAGGGAAAATATATTAAATAAAATTGAAGGCTCAAATTATCTTGATTTAATGATAGTCCCAAGCGCGATTCTTTTAAATATAGTATGCTTGCAACCAAAATACGGGACAAAGAAAATTTTAAAATTTGTTAGATATTATATATCTTTATCCCTATTTCCACAATTAATAATACTAGTATTCTATGTTGTAGATAAGGTCATGCATAATATGGTAGGTTTTCCTAAATAAATTAACACAAATAAATTATTAACTAATTCAAAAATGAGCACTACCATAATTTAAAAGCGTACAATAATCCCAATCATGCGTTCTGCTACAACTTTTGATATAAAAAGTCTTAATTTTTTATCTCCTGGAATAAATAGTAAAATTCTCATATTAATGAGAAATTAAAATAAAAATTACCTAATTAATCCATCTCCCAGCTAAGAATTTGAATACAAGAAAGTCATGGGATGAGTGGATTAAAATTACCAGATAAGACTATCAAGACACTATGTGTAAAGATCTTACAATTTTATAAAATGGAATAAAAACATGTATCTAGGGTTTATGACCTACCTTACACAAACGATTTATTCTCTAGAATAAATATCACAACAATAAAAAATATATTCTTAACTATCTTTATTATTTTTTTTTTTTTTGAGGAATTAGTATCCCAATTTGCAGAAGTTAGAAATCACAATTTTTATAGAAATAATTCACACGAGATTAAAAAAAAACATCAAACCAAAAAATTATACTCATTTTATTTTATTAAAAAGTCAAAAAAAAATCAATATAACAGAATCAAATAATAATTTTTATATTAGGCGAGATTTTTTTATTTGTAAAATTGAAGATGTTTACACATTAAATATTTTCGAGTGTGTAATCTATAACGACGAAAATCCTATCACATTTTTACTATGCTAAAAAATAGCTTTAGTTTAGTAAAAAAAGAATCTTTTAAATCGAAAACTCATAAAAAACGCTTTGATATTTTTCAAATATCGAGTAATATTAGAAACAGAAACATGTCGACTGAAAAATGGATATTTTATAAAAGATTATATTTATTTGTATTTTTTATAGTTAGATATTACAATTTAATAATGATTTCATACAACATTCTTATAATAATAATTTAATTTAATTCTATCATGAATTTATAGATATGAAAATCAGTTGACTCTCTTTTAATTATTATCGGTGTAAAAGTTGATAGCATTTTGGCCTATATATTTTATACATAATTAATATTAATTATATTATGAGATAACTTATTTTTTTAAATTCTATAACAATTATAAATAATTTGAAAATCGAATCATAAAATTCATATTGCGTTAGTATTAAAAGATAAACGAACCGATTTAATTTATTGAAGAGTCTTGATTAAATGTAGTTTATTTTGAACAAGTTAAAATTCAACTCATTTTTTCTAGTTGTAAGTAAACTCGTATTCGAATTTCATGCCTAAAGAAATAGAAATTCAATGATAAACTAATAAGGAGAGAGAAAAAATTGATATAAAGTTAAATTGAAAAAAAGGGATACGAAATAGAACTAATAATGTGGAAAATACAAATGATTTAAAAAGAAAAAAGAAAATAAAAATTTAAGAAATAAGAGAAAAAACTTTTCCGAAATTTAATGAAAAATAAGGAGTGCTATTGACTGAATGAATTCAAAATATTATTAAAAAAAAAAACTATTCATCAGGTACTTTAATGTTACATAAAACTATTATTTAACTCTGTGTTAGCCTGTAGAAAAAAATATAATACTAGAAACTAAAATAAACAATAATAGTACTTATGTGTGCAAAAAATTAAATTATTGTAAAAAAAAGTCTTTTAATTTTTTAAAACCTTAATTCAAGCTAGGTCGTTATACCCATTTTTTTGCTAAATAAATAAAAAATTAAGGCTAAGGCATATTTAATTCATTTCATAAAATCATCAAATGCATTAATAACATATGTGCAAAATAAATTAATTAGCAAGAATTTATGTGGAATGATTTTATTAGATCGAGGACATTATGGGTTAACTTTATAAAAATTATAAACCGTATAATCAATCAAATTTTTTGTTTGAATTATATTATTTGTCTAATAAACCATTATACTTCTATATTAATTTATCATTTTATAAATACACCATTAACCAATTCCCGTCCAACACTCATTAAAAAAAATCAATTTAAGGATTCGTTTAATATTTAAAGTCTATTTAATATTTTCTAATAAGATACAAATATAAAATATTTATTATGATCTCGGAGTTTTAGTATTTTTTATAAAAATATTTGTTTTATTTTGTAGATCAAAAATATTTTAATGACCGTGAAATGGATAAGTAGGACTATTTTGATGACTAAAAAAAATTAAACCGCATATGAGAGCGACTAATTAAAACAATTAGCCACTTCTTCAATATTATTATCCTCTCTATTTTAATAATATAGTTTAGCTCATTTTTAATCAAAGAAATATTATAAATTTTGCTGTTTAATATAAAAAATTTCTATTTCAGTTTATTCATTTTTTATAAAATCAGAAAATGTCCGAATTTTGAACTAGTGATAAAATTTTTTTGGAAATAATACAATGTGATGTTCAATAATTAGTGGATTCTATACGAGATTGAAATTATAGGTAATTGATGTATGGTTAAAGAAATTTAATACTAGATTATGATTCAATTACATTTCTTTTATCAAATAAATTTAAAATAGAATGATTAAATAGAAAAGCCAAAATAAATATTTGCTTGTATGGCGATATGATGAAGAGAGATTTATATTTTCATAACACGTATTATTAGTTTGTGTATATATCTAGTTGCAAAAATTTAAATCCCGTATAAAAACATATATAAACATCCCATAATCGCACAAAAATGAAGGACATAATTTTTACTCTGCTCTAAAATAGTCTACAGACAATACTTTAATAACCTAATAATACTATAATAAAACGCTTAAAGCGTTTATAAAAATTATTTATCGAATTTAATCATGTAAAAATATTTAACATAAATTCAATCAAATAGTTATTCTTTCAGAATACCTTTATATTTATAATTAAATAAGAAAACCATATGTGATTATAATTTATAAAAACAATTATATAGCACTTTAAAATTGATGATTAGACATTATACATTAATCATTATTATTTTTTTTCTCAGAGTTTATTAAACAAAATTTAAAAGTATACAAAAACTAATAAAAAAATATTTAAAAAGTTAAAAAAATATTTAAAAAATAATTTTTCAACCGACCCCCCTC
>LSSN01000777.1:0-24533 GCA_001970855.1 Smittium culicis | reverse complement strand
TTTTGCCCCCCCCCCCCCCGATAATTTAGATTTATTGAGACATCCATGCAATTTTTTTTTTTTTGTTCTGTGATTAATTAATTCCGGTATCTATGATTTTTCACTAATAGAGAGCTCTTTATTACCATTCCCGATATTATTTAATTATGAAATTATCGTTGAGAATAGAATTTTATGAATCTATTGGCTGACTTTCTAAATTCTTAATGAAAGTGGGCACAAAGGCAGTGAAGGTCAGCTTGGTGCTACTATAATCACTTTTAATATATCTGAAATTAATCTTTGTAGAGCAGTAAGTAATAATTGAATTTGGAGAATTTAATAAAGCCCTAGCTTTGGGCGTTGATGGAGTGTGGCATCAGCCTCAAGAAATTGGTGATTGAATACTTATGAGAATAAATTTCACAGCTGATTGTTATCAGCTAATGCTTAAATGTATACTTATATAGACTCTGATTTTTTTGCTGGAAAAGTTGAATAAATGCCAAGGTAGCACTCATTTCTATGGTTTTTTATGAGTTACAGGATATCCAATCTGCTAGTTTATTTTTTAAAGCAGGAATGTATTATTTTTATCTTTATTTTTTGTGACATTGTTATTTTCTGCCTATACTTGGCGGGTTCCAAGAATTCTATGTTAACTGTGGTTCAGGCATTCATAAATATTGACTTAGAAATCACGTTGTTCGTTTTCATTCTGACCTTTCTGTTTTTACAGAATGATACTATGATCCTCGGAATGTGTATTCGGGTGTGCGATTCGTTGTAATTCAATGATTCTGGCCCTACTTGGGTATCCGACGTCTAGCATAATGCAATGATACTGCTAGTTATCAAGCATTCTTTCCTAGAAACACCCATAATAACAAATATTGGAGCTTTTAGTTCAGCAAAATTCAACATTTTTTGATCTTTTTTTTTTTATCAGTGTGAGTACATGATCGTATTTTACAGTGATATGCAAAGATAAATTTAGCTTTAGTTGATTGATAAAGAGCGTATGAAATTTATAAAAGTAGATCCCATCAATTTTATCGTTGCTGGGCTGATCGTAATCGCAGTTGTATAAAAATCCTGCTTAGCTATATGGCTTTTCTGGTCGAGAATAGTCTGTTTATTGAATTCAGGACCTCTCTCATGGTATTTTTTTTAATCGCGCTAAGGCGAGGCGGATAAACATTAGATTTTTTTTGAACATAAATACCATTAAGTTTGTATGGATTTCGAATATAAATACGTTTTACCCTAAATTTATTGTAAACTCCATACCGGAAAAATATTCTTGAGTTATTAAGTTATTTCTGTAGTATTCCTCTAACCATCCGCTAAATGCCGGTATCTCGTTGGTATATAGTACTAGAAGTATAAATGTCTTTCTTTGCGGCTCAAGAGCAGACATGGAAATTATTTTGAAGACATTTCGGTGTAGTTAGGAAACCAAAGCGGAATTAATATGAATACATATAAAATTCCTTTGTGGACTAATCAACTCACCTTTGATGATTCAAGGTGTAATAAATTGTAGTTTAATGTTCAATTCTTTTCCAATTTCGCCAACAATAGACTATTAAAGTGAAATCTCTCGACAACTTTACTTCTTACTTCTTAAAATTCTCATTCAGTATACATTCAATTAAAGGGATTAGATCTGTGTGATCTAAAATCTTATATGGTTTCTTTTTCTAAAATTTTGTGGATACTAGGTGGTATTGGTATCCAAAACTATATGTATTTTTATAAACTCTAGATAATAAAGAGATGTGATTTGAATAACTTTATTTTGCATATAGTTAAGAATAACTTTCTTGATTGGCGATATTATATGGCACTATTGTAAATGTAACCGCGTACTCAGTTTTGTGAATTTCATAAAAGTAATTGATTTTTACGGGACTTGGCCACGGGTTCAGGCTCACTGATAACTTTGAAGAAAAATGAGGCACATTCGGTGTATTTGTCATTCCCGACGGATCCTGACCGGATTCTGTAAAAAAAAAAAAACTTTCCTGACGACGTAAGAAAACTTTGTGTGGTTTATATAAAATTATATATATATTGGTTTTTGTTGTTGGCTTGAAGCTTTAGCAAGTCTAATTGTAAGATCTGGGTCGCCTATATGTATTATACCAGAAAGATACCGATATTTGATGAGGTGGGGTTTCTTTTTATTCTCTACGCCGATCTTAATCCCTGTTTTCCAAATGATCGGCTTTCATGGTTGTTTGGAGGTATATTCGTAGTTGTTACTAAAATTTTTTTTGACCTTCTGTAGGCTTTGTGTGGTCAATTTGACAACGAATTATGTTAATGTTCCGTCTTGAGTTGGCTGAATGCTTTGTTTGGAAAACATCGTCTATTTTTTTGGTACTGGTGGATAATTAATCTATGCTAGCTACTGTTAGGTCTCCATACCGACATCTGCTTAATCGGTTTGTATTGTGTTATAACTTGTTTATCTTTGATCATCTGTAACAAAGTGAGCGGATATGAAAAGTACTAGTTTGTAGGTAGCGATATAATTTTCATATACAGTTCACGGTGCGAATGGAGGCAGATCAAGAATTTGTGATTATGTGGTCGTGTTAGAAGCAAAATCTTGGGAAGGACGTGAGAATTTCCGATGATTTCTTGAGTAAACGACTATGTGCTAGATTCATGCGGATCAGCTGTTTTGGTATTGTTTTGTGAAATTTATTTGAGGTAAAGTGCGATTCATATGAGAGCAAAAGTTTTCTGTTTATCTTTAGAGATTAGCTTATAATATTTAAGTGGCTTGTTGACCAGATTATATAGTTTCTGCCAAGTTCTTTGGTTTTAAGGAACTGTCCGTATTGTGCTTCGTGTATTTTTTTTTTTCTTTAGGTAGCAGTGACAAGACTGTGACGTAAACATAATTTCTCAGCGATGGGATCTGAGCAAGATAAGCTTATTAGAGTTGATATCAGAAAACAATGTATTTGCTAGACTAGATATGTTTGGAGACGGGTCTTTCAGCAGCTTTAACTTCAGATTCAATTATGGGAGGGTGGGTAGGTACTTACACTTTGTAGGATTTCAAGAGCTGCAGTGAGCAATAAAAGTTAGTACTGAATAATCACAGTTATATGCTGGTATTGGAGTACTAATAAGTTTCTCATAATTAATCGTTGATAATTTAATTTATGTTTTCTCTTATAATTTAAAGTGTACATTTTTATAATTTTTTTGAGTTATCGGGTTTTATGCTGCGACATGATAGTGTGATGATGAAAAATGGTGCTGAAGGCGAATTGTATATGGACTTGTTATATAAATGTTTTATTTTACTTTACTTACAAAAGTAAAATAGTTTCAATTTGTTCAATTTATATCTACTAATATAGTAAACTGCGGCCTAGAATTGGGAGGGATATTACCAAAAACCTTTTCAAAGGGTTATAAGCCGTTGAAATATTCATGGCTGGCCGAATGATCCAAATATTCCAAAATTAAAATTAAAAAAAATGTTAGTTTTTTTAATTTTATGAGGGTTAAGAATGGAGACAAAGTCGGATGAAAATATATGGAAAAATAAAAATGGAGAAAATATAAAGTAAGAACAATTAGTGTGAAGATGTTTCTTTTTTAAATTTTATATTATTTGTGCCTAAGGTATAAAAAAAAAAAGCGATAAAGAGTTTTTATAATTATTGCGATGAAAGATGAAATATCTATAAAGGTATGCTGATCTAATAAATTGTCGATGTAATTTTACTAATAAATAGAGTATCGAATTCCAGCCTATATTTTGAAATAGATATTATAACTGAGGTAAAAGAAGTAAGTCAATGTAAGGTAATAAGAAAAATAGTAGAGTAGTTATATAGATGGAGATTAGGAGTAATTAAAAGTGGTGAATACTGAAAATTTTTAATTTGAGGGAAAAGAGAGGAGATTGATAAGGGTTAAAATAAAGTAAGCTAGAAAATGGTTGATGTTTTAATGGGGGATTATGAAAATTGGGGGGAGGGGGGAGGTTAAGAGAAGGAGGGAAGACTTTGGATGTAAGTGTTTAGGGCGGCTTTAAAGGCGTCAGAGGATTCAAAAGTTTGGGGGCGTTTAATAGATATTGATGATAAGGGAGATTTGACGATATACTCGACGTAGATGTGGGAATAAATGTGTTGGAGGGTTTGTTGCATCGAGTCAATGTTGGTGTCAGTATTTAGTACAAGTTTGATTCCGCTTGGAGATTCAAAGTAGTGGCATTTGTAATTATGTGTTTTGTAAGAGTAAAAGTTTCCAGTATTACCGCCAAAAGGCCTATGAATAAAGATTGGGGTAAAGAAGTAAAGATTAAAAGGGTAATGAGGGTATTAATAAAGGGTAGGTAAAAGAGGTAAGAGGAGATAGTAAGTAATAAGTAAAGGGTAGATACGAGTTGGGGGCGTTTAGTTTGTTTATAAAGTTTCGAATGGAGAAGACAGAGCCATATACTAGCTTAGAGTCCTCGATAATGGGATGGGAAGAGTTGAGTAGGTTTAGTTTCCAAACGTCAAGAATGAAGGGGGAGTTATCAGGGGGGGAATCTTTAGGGGGATTAGGGAGCGAGTCAGAGAAGTTAGGGGAGTTGATGTTGGTGTTTGCAGCGCGGATGAGGTTATCAAGTGGGGTATTGTTGGGTTTGGGGGAGTGTTTGGCGATTGGAGGTTTGAAGTCTTTGGGACTTGGGGAGAAGGGGTTTTTGAAGGTGGAGGTAGAATTGAGAAGGAAAGAGGAAGGGGAGTCAGAGATGAAAGGGGTGGTTTGGGAGGTAGGGGCGAGTTCGAGTTTCTTTGAGTCGAGGCTACGCTTTTCAAGGGAAGGGGGAGAGCGGTTCCACTCAGCGTAGAAGATACATTCGCAGCACTTATTGTAAATATACAAGTTGTAAATCATAGGGGATTTTGAGTAAGTGGGAAATGAGTTAATGAGGAATAGTGTAAAAGAGGAGGAAGGGTTGGGGGAGTGGTGATGAGTATATGAGTATAAGGGGGCTTTGGAAAATGAAAGTTTAAAAAATAGGAGATAAAGGAAGTGATGAAAATAAAATGAAGAGTAAGAGTAAGAGTTAATTGGGTGGAGGGGTTAAGAGAAAAAGATTTTATTGGACAAAACACAATAAGTAAGGAAAGAGGGTAGAGGAGAGGCCTAAATACTAGAAAGGCTATGGGAGAGAATAATGGGATGAAGGGAGATAAGGAAGAAAGACTAAGAGGCAGAGGGTCAATATATGGGGAGGGTTATGGGTATGGGTAAGGTCAAGGGGAAGCAAGTTATTCGAACTTGAAGGGGAAGGTGCCTTCTTCTCTTTGGGCGTCCCATCTCTCAGTCTATGGTGAAAAAGTAAAAATGAAAGGAAGGTTAGAGTGGGTAAAAAGTACAAGTTGTTTATGAGAGAAATAGAGGTATAGGAAAAGTGGGTTGTACCCATTCGATTGGGCAGAGAGAGTTGAATTCTCTGAAAAGCTCTTTGCAGGTTTTGTTGTCCTCGCTTTTGACAAGGATGCATCTGTGGTAGTCGATGTAATTTTGGTAGCACCTTCTTGAGGCGTTGGTGTGTGGGAAGCGGCCATCGTAGCCAGGAGTTTTGATTTCAGTAATGGCCATTTTCGGGTAAGATTAGTAAGTCTATGTAATAAGGAATCGAGGAGTTTAAGAAAGGGAAGGGGAGGAGAGGAAAGGGTGTTGAAAGAGATATTGGATGGGTGTACTTACCTGAAAAAGTTTGTTTGAGGGGGGGGGGGAGGCGAGGCAGTAAAAAAGCAAGATTAGTCGAAGCACAGAAATGTGATATTCTTTGATCGAAAAAGAGATAAGGAGAGTTTATATTAGATTAGTTTTGCGATTTTTTCTTAAGGGCAGCCCCCAGCAATCACAACTCCTCTTCTTTTTCCTCGCCTCTCAGCAATTCTTTAATCAGCCTTAACCCTATTGGTGGCCAGAGATATTCAGAACAGATCCCAATTCCGCTTATATTTGTCATTTCTTCAATTAACTGCTGCTCTTCCCCGCAAAGATAAGCCAATAATCACCCGCTGATTTATTCTTCTCTCGCCCATTCGCTAGCTAGTCAACAGGATAGATAGTGCTTGACTAGTAAAGCCAAGTTATTGGTAGGGCACATATCTCGCCATAAATGAGAGCTCAGTAATTAAGATAAAACTCAGGCTATTGGTAGGATACAGATCAACTATTTCAGATAAATCAGCCCATCAGAGAACTATTGGACACCAGCAATTTATAAGGTCATCATTTAGATATATTTCGGTAGCCAATAATAATAACTAATAATTATTATTAATCATTAATCCTTAAATTTTTTATTGATCATGAGTTTTGTCAAATCATGCTGGCTAAAATAAAATCTGTTGGCACCCAATGCTCCAAAAATTAATAAATGAGCCTAGAACCAGCGTATAAGGACTGTTGGACCAGTAGATAATTAGCAGCATAGAATAATTATTTGCTAGAAAGGCCTGATCAGAATTAGCACAAATAACCCTTTCCCATCCAACCACAAAAAAAATACGATTAAATGATTCGTTTATGATTTAAGCCAAGATACTTATTTGCTACTACTTTTTAATAGGCCAATACTACTTATCTTCTCGAAATATAAGTATTTAATTTAATATAGTTGGTTATTCTTGTAGATCAAAAATAGTCTAAAATTGAGAAAGTGGTAATAGGCAGCAACTCCATAAGCGAGCAAAAGGGATTAGGCTCAATGAGGTTATGTGGCCGCCAATCATCATTGATTGTGGGAAAAGCACGAATAGCCGCTAACAAATGCATTTTAAACTGCCCAAATCCTCTGCGGCCCCGGTAGAGCCTCCAGAACTGTAATAGTAGTCTCAGAGCTATCTGGGGGGGGGGGGTAGTCAGTCATTCTAAGGCAGGGCAGCAAATAGGATATCGACCTAATAGCTAACTGCGTATCCAGAAAGCGTGATTCGCCATAAAGGCTAGTTGCGTATAGCCACTCACAAACAAAAGCGCTACAAGAAAAACCGCCCAAACCTCCATAAAAAAAAAGAGAACCTCGTATTTACACTCCGCGTGCCCAACTACTCCCTCCCCTCACATTATCCCTCCTCCCGAGGCATTACCCCTCAACTCCCCAACTCCTCAACCCACTTCCCCTCAACCTCTCATCCCATCCCATTATCACCGCTTTTAAAAATCTGCTTTAAATCACTTCTTTATTCACAATCTCCCTTCTGCTCAGTTACGCCCTTGTACTTTATCTCAAATCACTATGCCCGACCCCTCTTACCCCTCTTACCCGCTATACCTGCTAGCCTTCGCTGCTTCTATAAGAATATCCCTTTACCTCTCCTCACTAGCCACAAAACACCCCTCGGGACTCGAGGAGCCCCTAGACCCAATCGAGCTACTAGACATCGACTCTAACTTCCATAATGGCTTCTTCAGAGGCCTCAAAATCAACTCTTGGTCTAAATCCTCCCTAAAAAAAAATATCAAAGAGTTCTCTATTCTTCTCCTTTACCTCTCCGAAACTTACCCCGTTCAAATCGCCTCTGAAAAAGCCCTATTTGATATCTCTGCAACCGCCCCCAACATTCGCTTACTGCTCTCCTCCATAGACCTCAACCATAACTGCCCTTTAAAGCACAAAGCTCTGTCCGTTCTTGCCTCCTTATCTGCCGACCCCGAGTTCTCTCTAAAGCTCGTCCTACTCAATACCATTAAACCCCTTTCCCTAAAACTTGCCTCGAGCTTCCTCTCTAATTCAAAACAAATTCAAGACTTTTCTGCCTCAATCCTCCTCAACATAATATCTAAAAGTAACACTTATTTACCTCCCTATACCCCTTCCTATCCTACTCTCACCCCTCTCCCCTCTCCCCAAAACTAATACCTACTTTCTACCTTTACTAACCTATACTCTTTTCGTCAATTCTAGAAAAAGCACTCGCTATTAAGCTCTCGTACCCCTCCATCACCTCCATCCTAATCCCTAGAATCCTTTTAATCTTCAAAAATCACCAATTATACACCTATCACACTGTATACAACTCCATCTTGATTATACACGAACTCTCCTTTGATGGTAACACTTCTATCACTCTCTCCTTCGCTACCACCCTCCCCCTCTATCTTCTTTTTTTCTAACTCTTTAATTACCTTTTACTTTTCACTACAGAAAAAATTTGCTCAGTAATGTTCAATGAAAATATCCTTGTTGGCATCACTCACCTCCTCAAATCTTTCACAAACGACCCTAAAATATTCAGAACTCTACTAGAAGTCTCCGTTAGAATAACAACCACTTCCGGCGTCGAAATACGTAACTCCCAATCCCCCCCCCCTTATATCCCTTCAAATTTATTTTTATTATATAATTCTTCAACTTTTTTCTTATATAGCCGCGAAAAAAGAAAAATTAGCTGTCCTAGTTAATATGGGAATCACCGACGTTCTATGCTCTGTCCTATTCTACGGTAACTACTTCTTTCCATAATCCATAAATATACCTGCATAATCCTATTGCCTCACTTTTTACCCCTCGTTTAATCAATTCCTTCATTTTTTTTCTTTATCCTCTATTTAGAGGATCAACTCGTTATCTCTTGGGGCATTGGAATGATCCATGAACTTGTTATTAACGACTCTGGCCACTCTGAATTTAAACAATACCACAGTTTCATAAGGCTTCTTGCTAATCACATCTCCCCTTCTAAAGTTGCTTACGTCAATGGTTTAATCCTAAGAATTTTTTGGTATCTTTACAACGATAAATTAAACGACGGCCAGTTCACTTTAAACCTTATCAACCCCCCAATATTAACTAGAATTTTAAGCTTATTCTCTCAACGTGACCATGAAACCTCTTACTGGGCCCTCTCTTTGCTCTCCGGACTCTCCAGCAATGGTATCACCTCTCTCTTTTTTTTTTTTTTTTTACCAATAATCATTTATTATTGAGCTTTTCTTTTATTTCTCTAGCACTATCTATATCTCACTCTATAAATATTATTATTACTTTTTATTCATCCCTCCTATCTATTAAAAAAAAAATTAATTAGTCAACACACACCCTTGGATCATTAGTAGCTCATTCTTTTCAAACGTCATAGATTTACTCAAAACTGAAAATTCTTACAACCCCCAAATTTCTTTCTCTGCATCAATCACCTTGTCAAATCTGCTAAATTCATGTATTTTTTCCCCTTCAATTTTATTTAATCATTTTACTCTTCATATTCACCTACTACATTTTGCCTTAATTTTACTACCATCTTTCTTTTTTAAAAAAATTTATTTATATCTTTTAATTATCTATTCGTTTTTATTATCTTTAGGCGTTGTTGCTAAAGTTTTAGAAAAAATCCCTCTTTTTAAGGACCTATTTTTTATTTTGGTTTTCCAATCTATCCCTGATACAACCCTCAATTTATCACAATCGCTAGCTGGGTATATCGTCGCTACTGGTACTTTCTTTTTTTTTTTTCCTCCATTTTTAGTTTTTAGATTTTTGATTCAAAAGAGCTGAGCTTTTAATCAATATGATTTAATTTTTTGACTTATATATACCCATTTTAATTTTACTTAGGGAAACCAAAAAATTCTTTATTTAATCTCAAATTAAAGCATGATATCTTCAGCCTCCTCTTAGACCAAAAACATGAAAGAATTCAAGTCCAAGCAGCTAAAATCATCTCCTCTCTCATTAGCACAGGTATAAATTTTTTTCAATCCTCTTTCGTTTTATATTACATCCAACTTAATACATGTTTTTATGCACTTTTACCCTTTTTTTGATTGATTTACTTAGGATATATAAACCAACCTTATGCTACAAAGGAAGGCGCTATTCCTTTCATAAAAAATTTTATAAGACGGTCTGATAACCTTCTTACTGAAATTGTTGATGACCTAGACCTTCTCCCTCAAAACCTATCTAATATATCTAAATATAAAGATGTTAGCGACAAGCCTAGGAAACTAACAAAAACTATTAGCAAAGAATTAACTTGCATCGAAGCACTGCCGATTGTTTCTACTTTTTATTTAAGCAAATCCGAGCTTTCATCTATTAGCTACACTCCAGATGTTTCCACACCAAACTCTCCAACTATTTTACTAAAAGCGCAGCAAAAACTACTTGATATATCCGCCCTATGTCTTGGTGTTTTAACTATTAAATTCTTTTCTCATACAAAGTCCAATAATAAACCTGATTTACACAATCTCCTAGACTTTCAAAATTCTATTAAAAGCATTTATTCTCAGCAAGTACCGAATGTTTCCGCAAATCAAAATGGCCCTCTAGCAATTTTCAATAAAGTACTTAAATACCTATCCTCAGATAATTTTAGCTTTGAATCTTTGTTATCCACCACTAAATCTCAAAAAAAGCAAAGCAAAATTTATAAAAGTATTTCAAAATTACCAGTCTCTAAATACAAAAATTATTTTTTTGTCAATTTCCTAAAGCTTAATAAACAGTCAACTAGTGAATGGCTAAAAAATTTACATTTGACTTCAGAGCTAACCCTTTTACACACGTCAGTTTCTGCTATCCCAGTTTTATTTTCTACATCTAGCGATATCGACCAGGAAACACTGGCCCCATTACTTATTGACCTCGTTTTGACACTCTATAAATGTCCTTTTGTTTCTAGAGGGTTGGAATTAAAGCTTTTACAGTCAGTCCCTTTTTGTTTAATACCCGCTTCTAAATTTAACAAAGTTATCGAAATGTGCTACGATTATTCAAAAATGAACTTGTCTTTTATTTCAGCATCTTCCATTATAGACAACAATTCAACAGAAATTAATTTTTACAAGTATAGAAACTGGACATCATTCTCTAGCCCAAAGCTTTCAAATAGCTTAACCGAAAATATTGTAATTTCAGAGTCATTGGTAGATATCTCGATTTTTTTGTGCGTTAATATAATTTTACAAATCGACCCTCCCTACCAAAGTCATCTATTTTCTAAAGAAGTAACAGTTTTACTATCAGACTCAATACTTGGTCAGCTTGTTTCTGCCAACACCAGCACTTTTAACCTAAAAAAGCCCATTGAGGTCAACCCTGAAAACTACTTACCATCTAATGAAACTGTTTTTTCCACATCAGGATATCCAATTAAAATGTTTGTGGGAAAAACTAGCGAAAAGCTTAAGCAATTCCCACCAACTATTGTCTCTAATGCTAAGGTTTTTAACCCATCGTACGAATTTTTGACTGTACTATCAATTCTTCCAACAAAGACTAGTTCAGGCGTTTACTCCTTCTCTGTTGTGCTCCTCAGCAGCGGATTAATGCAAATAGGCTGGTGTTCTGGGAATTGTGATTTCTATTCGATTGTTGGAAAAGGTATTGGCGACGATTTTGAATCTGTAGCTTATGATGGGTTCCGCCAACGAAGGTGGTACGGGACATCATCTCGAAATTCATATGGTGAAAAATGGGATGCTGGTGACGTCATTTCATCTTCAATAGATTTGAACCTAGGAACTGTTGAATTTTTTAGAAACGGAAAGTCTTTGGGTGTAGCTTTTGGACCAGGCGCTGTAGACAGCAGTATAGAAGTTGGCTCGATACCAAAGAATAGAGTGTGGTACCCTGCAGCTTCACTTTCATCAAATCAAGCTGTGCAATTTCTTCCCTTTTGTGCAGATCCTGTGAGTAGCCCTTTTATATCTCGCTATTCAAATACCTTTAGCCCTATTGATAGTAACGCTCTTACCAATAACGATTGTTCTTATTCTCGAATCCGATTTGTATACAATAACGAAATTGGAAAAGGTATTAACACTTACAATTTTCCGGTTATTTATAGCAGATTAAATGGAACAAATGATTATATTGTATTGAGCTATTTGCCAGATTCGTCATTAAGTTATGATTCTTCGTATAACAACATTTCAGTTGATAACTGTTGGTTTCTGGTAATGCTGTGCGATCTAAACGCCGAACCTAGTGCTGGGTACCTACGCAACTTGGTATGGAATCTTAAAATGTGTACTGTTTCAGGAAATATAGATAATGGAATCAGATATCCAAACATTTCTACTTTACCATGCCGACATGTATACAAGCTAAGCAGTACATTTGAAATGGGTAGTTGGCTAACATTCCAAATAGATCATGAAGAGTCAATTATTAGGTTGATTGTAAAAGGCGAAGTCTTAACTAGTTGTGAGCTAGTTAGCTATACAGCAAATAAAATATTTGCCCCAAGCCTCCAGCCAAAGTTACCCCCATTATGGGCAGCTGAATGTGTTACAAACTTTGAAGTAAAATATTTTTAGATCCTCACATGGTTTATTGACAAGACTTTAATTTAGAAATTTTTATAAAATCTGTATAAATAAGACATTTTTTTAATAGTAACTTAATAACAGACATTATAATAGAATTTTGGTTAAATTAACAGTATTTGATAAATTTATCTGCTTTGGTAAACATTGATCAAATTATTATTTACATCATCAAGTTTATTTAAAAATTAAATCTCAAAGAATAGCTTCAATTCTATTTATACTACTTTTTTTTTAATTCACAATTCGTCTAGTTTATAAAATTAAATTTTAAATGCTATACTATTATATTATTCGGAAATTACTAAAAAAAATCACATGGATACAATTAATTATAATTATCTTTATTTCAATATTGGAATTTATTGAAATTCCATCATATTATATTTTTATCGTTTGTCAATTGTTTTGATATGATATTTATATTAAGTTGATATTTGGAGATGTTATAACAAAAGTACCAATCTAAATATAAGATTAATTTAATTTGTAAAATATTCTAGATGGTTCTCGAAATATTAAATACGCTCTTATTCTACAAAAGTTTGCTAATACAAAGATAATTTTATCAAGCAAGTATTAAAATATAAGTAATATTTCAATGATATGAACAAAAAAAATTTTAATTGGTTTTGACTTTTTTACTATGAAAAAAAAAAAAAGAATTTTAGAGAGCGTTTGGATTTTGGTATATGAGGTATATGAGGTATGTATATGAGGTATATATATGAAAATATATCGATTTGATCTGAAAAAGAGATTAAAATATTAAAGATTCTGGGCGAAGAGAGCTGATATTTTCTGCTTAATTTTATTGGACCTAATAATCTAAATTTAATGAATAAGTGGCGTAATCAAAAGGCCATTGTAAATTCTACAATTTATAAGTATTATTTGCTAAATAAAAATAAAAAAAATTTCGTTGTCGATAATATAATATGAAATTATGCTTCTGTACTTTTTACACTTCAAAGCTTAAAATTCATAATGAAACTTAAATATACTAGCTTTATACCACAAATGTAAAAAGTATTTGTAGAATATTTAATGCACGGAGATTTTTTTATTCAAGTGAAAATCTAAAAAGACGTTTTATTAAATAGGTAAATATTATATTTTTGGGGAAATAGTAATTCAAATTTAGAAAAAAATATATATCGAACTTTAAATATCTGTGAGGTTTTATATAATTTTAGAAAAAATTTTACAGTTCATTTTATATACCATTTTTAATTGAAAGTGCTATAATTTTTATCGGATAATTTATTCGATAGTATTAAATAGTATAATTTGATATAAAAGTAGTGTTGGGGTTTTAGAAAATTTTCAATAGAAAAATTTCCGCCTCTCGAATTAATATCATATTATTCTAAGTTTTTTTACAGCAGTCATTATCTCTATATATAAATTATCAGAATAAAGATATTAGTAATTTTTACCCCTCAATTATGCTACTCAAAGTTTCTTCATAACCCTTTTACTGATTTTACATTAATAATAATCTGATTTTAATTATTAAAAAGAGTTAATCCTTGATGAGACAATTCATATATGGTTTAACGATCTAAATTAATTGAAAATTATAAAATATTATATCACACAGTGTGATAATTTTAAGTGTTGTTATCATACATTGTTTAATACAATCGAGCTTCAAAAACTAAAAAAAAATTTTATACATGAATGAAATAATTAAATATTTATTTTTTTGTATAATAATCGAAATTTCTGTTAGTTTTATTCTTTTCATAATTTTTTTCGAAAATTTGCTAAATCAGCTATAAATTTTTTGAGAATATACCCTATAAAATCATGTTATCAAAATTATTTATATACCGTAAACTCTCTTGGATGGAAACTTTTTGTAAATTTAGTGGATAAATTTTCTTTTTTTCCATCTTTCATTTACCACCCCTCCCTTTTTTGTAAAACAATTGGCTTTTCATGATATATTTGATAATTTAGACAAATATTATTGGTAAAACAGGACTATTTGACACGAAATTTTTACCCTGTAATATAAGAATTTTCTAAGATGGCATTTTATACTTTTTTTAAAATGGCTGTAATACACGCCAAATTTAGCTTTCTAAGACGGCAACTGTTTTTTTGATTAGCCTATCATTTTTTATCGCGCATTTAATTTTTTATCGTGTTTTTCATTTTTTATTATCAAAAAAATTGTATATAGCGTTAAACTTAAAAATATTTATCATATTTTTTTTATAAAAAACGAACATATATAAAAAATATTTAATTAGTCAATCCATTTTGAACTACACGACTTAATATAGCATTATGATACACGCATAATAATGGAATACTAATTACATTTTATTAAATAAATTAAATATTATTCAAATATAATATTAGTCCATATAAATCAAATAAAAACTATTATTTTACATAGCGATATTTAGAGAATTTTATATTGGTACATTCATAGTTTAAATTAAATAGGAGAAATTATTTATTTAGTTAAACCTATTTATTAATGGCTTTCAAATGAAAATAATTATAATATATCAATAATATGGATAGTATTAAAAAAAATAAAAAGCGAAAATCCCTAACTCTGAACCAAAAGCTCGAAGTATTATCGGGGATAGAAAACAATTATAATTATTATGATATCGCTTATGAGTTTAAAATCGAAAAATATAATATTTCAAAAATAAAGAAACAAAGAAAAAAGCTAATAGATACAGAAAAAATTGTATCAAAGACCTGGAAAATAATTCCTAGTATATAATATAGAAAAGTAAATGATTTTATTTCAAAATTTATAAATGTTTGTGGAGACAGGAATTTTCATCTAAATGAGCCATCAATAAGATTTATAGCTATGAAATATGCAAAAAATAGAGGATTTGACGATTTCATAGCAAGCTCTGCAAAGTTTTATAAACTTAAATCTATAAATGGTGAGCAAGGAACTGCAAATTTCACTGGCGCTAGAGAATTCACTGAAAATTTTCAAAATTTTCTAAAAAAATATGATAAAAAGGATATATTCAATAATGACGAATCAGGTTTTTTTTGGAGAACACCTCCAAAAAAAACTTATATTAGATCTAGTGAAAGTCCAAAAGGAAAGAAATCTTCTAAAGAAAGAATAACTTTGCTATTCACTGTAAACACATTGGGTGAAAAGTTCAAAACTTTGATAATTGGGAAATCTAAAAACCCAGTATCTCTAAAGGTAAAGACCTTTCTACACTTAAGTTAGATTATAATAATAAGTCTAATTCTTGGATGAAACGAGAGATTTTTTTTTACTTTTATTCAAAAATAAATCAAGATCTAATTGAAAGTGGTAGAAAAATTCTTATTGTTACTGATAACTTCAGCGGTCATAAAATTAATGAATTTTCAAACATTGAATTTTTATTCCTTCCATCAAATTCAAATTCAACATCATTAATCCAACCGCTTGATAGATGTATAATAAAAATTTTTAAAAGCATGTATAAAACTGCATTAATTAACCATATAATTTACGTAGCGAGCGAACAAAAAGATTTAAAATATAACAGCTTGTGCCTTTATAATTCATTTGAAATTATTTCTGTTTCATGGGAGAATTTATTGGTTAACACGATAATTAATTTTTTTAAAGTTTTAACTGAAAAAAACGGAAATTAGATTCTTATTCTGATAACTATAACTCAAAAGACAAAAGACAAAAGTACTATTGAAATCGAATCAGACTGTTACAACAACTATGATGTTTTGAATTCTACAGCAGAGCCTGATTTATTTATTGAAGAAAGTATTCAAATGGCGAAAAGCAGTAACGAAAATGATATCGAGTATTTAGAAAATTATATTCGTATATTTAAAGAAAAAAACGAGAGATCAATTATTATGAAACCAGAAGAATACTTAAATATAGAAGATGACAATTTTTATTTTGATGATGAAATATTTAAAACACTGTACAATGAAACAAATTTGTTACTAGATTCAAAGGAGGATAATTTGATTTAAATCGAAATGGTAAAGTCAAAAAAAAATTCAATCTTTTAGATAAATTGAAGAGAATGAATGACGAATTTTCCCCACGCTTAAATATAATTCTACTAGAATTCGAAGTTAAATTGAAAAGCGAACTCAGAAAAATATTATAGAATTTGAAAAATTCTTTTAAATGGTTTTCTTTAATTTGTTTATTTTATTTTTTAATAAACTCGTATAATTAATAAGATCTAATTAATTAAAACAATCATCAATAGTAAATAAATATCAATTTAAAGTTCAAGATGATAATAAATATTTTTTATTAACTTTATTACACAATTCTTAATATGTAATTGAAGATAGTTAAAAAAATAATTAAAAAGATGATGAACTATCAAAAGAAAATAAAAAAAATCAAAATATCCAATGTGGAGTGCTATAATATTTATTTTAGATCAGCGCATTATCAAAATTAAATTTTTTTTTTTTTTTAATTACACTCAATTTAGAGTAATAGAATATATTTAAATATAATTATATTGTTAAAAAGTGAAGAAAGACTTATTAAAGATTAAATTCTGGATTTTTCGACGTTTCAATTGTAGTTTAAAGCATAGCTCGTAAAATATTTCAGTTAATAACTTTCGTTCTAATAAAATTATAGTTAGTCTTTTCAAAGTTTGTTCAGGTTATTTAATTTATTTTATTGGGATGTTTAGGTAAGAAGAATTTAGTATAAAGAAATAAAAAGGGTGATTGAAATTTTTATTTGGTTGATTAAATATATAAAAAATATCAGTAGTATTCACCCCCTAAAACTGATAGAAAAAAATTAAAAATTTCGATTTATAAAACTTATTGAGTTGTTTTTAACTCAAGATTTTATCTAAACACATTGTTCTTGTACGCGAACTATTGTCCATCAATATCTATAATCAGTTCATTCGAAATATAAATAGAACATGAGTTTTTCCAATGTAAAATTTTATTTGCTGAAACGATCATTGTTACGAGAAAGAAAAAACAACAAAAATTCAAAGTTGGCAAATTTCCAACTTAGAAAGTATTTGGTACCAAAAAGTGCCAAATTTATTTGTTGCCAACTTTGAGAGTTTACTGTGCAACAAGGTAATATTAACCAGAAATTAGTGAGAAAAGATCATATCAAGGAGCTAACCGATATTTTTACCGAAATATACCATGAAAAGGAACACAACTCAATGCCTGAAGACCATTATATGACTATGAGAATACCACTATATGACTTTTCCATCTATCCATGGTATATCTAAGCGCGTCCTTGAATATAAGAAGATTTCTTTCGTTCGCCTCATGCAAAAAAAAAAAAAATTAATTGCTGCTTTAAACTCTAATCATAGGTTTATTTCGATGAACTGCAAATCACATGCACTAAAAGACTCTGAATTTGTCGGATTTAAGAAAAAAAATTCCCTACTCTACGAAATCAAAGCAGCCCTTTTTCAAGCAATAAGTTCAATATAGATAATATGTGTCAGCGAATCTACGAGTGTCCTGTAATTTCACTTGAAAGTCCAAACATTTTGTTCACAAATATTATGAAGCTCATCTGTCTGTTGTTTCAAAACACCCGCTCAATTTACATTACAAAATTTACATTAAATTATAGGATTTTCTTTAAAAAAACATCAGAATATTTAACCGAAATTCTATCCACTTTTTTAAATTGAAAAACTAGAAGATCTATATGTAGAAAAAAGCCAGAGAAATGATCGCAAATCAATAAGAATTTTCAGGTGCGTCAAAAATTTGGTATACATAACTGAGCTAGTAGCAAATAAGTTCAATCACAATCTATGTAAGACGTATAAGAGATCTAATCAACCAACAGCACAGTCTAGTAGCAAAATTTTTAAGTTGTGAGCGTGGTCGAGAAATTATATCTCAATATACCCAATATGCGGGCTTACGGTAGAAGGCCTCCTCATTATGGACAGTTCAGCACATAACTGACTTAATGACATCAATTTGTTCCGTTCAATCTTCGATATAATGTTCATTTCTCTATTCAGGAAAGATGAAAAATCAATCAAGGGCTAAATTTGATAAAGGACCTGGCGCGATTCTAAAATCCAGATATTAAGGAGTTGCCTCAACCCCCTCACTTAAATAATATCAGAGGCGACACAAGATAAAAAATTATCCAGCCGCCTAAGCAGTTTTGGCAGATGAAAATACATTGTTACTACAATAACACGATAAAGGATATAAAAAACCGGGACTAGAGTTTCTATAGTCATCTTGTAAGAATTGATTCTTACAGTATCATTTTTTATTAACAATCCCAAGCTTTACAGTGACCATTGTTCCCAAAAATGATCACAATAAATTCTGCACCATAAGCGCCAACGTTTTAAAATTGCATTAAAGATAAATTTTATTTTTAAAAGATACTTAAACGACTGATTTCCCAATCCATAGAAAATCAAGCAGCTTAATCTGTTATAGCTTTCATTAGTCACTTATTTCCTTATTCGTCAGCTTCTAATTAGTATTTGCAAGATAAATATATTAGCTCTTATAGCTATACTCTATATCTTTATATATCTTTTTTTAATAAAATAAAATACTGGGGGACTCAGAATATTTCTGGGCTCCTTGAAATTAAACTAATAAGTAGGAAAAATCAGCTCAATACGTAGAACTTGTCCTCAAACTTCCAAATTTTCAGAAGGGTGGATTTCATGAAGTCTCTGGATTTGATGATGAATTTATAAATATTCTAATATAAGTTTCATGAAAAAGTTTTATTCGCTTCTATTGATATGAAATAACTTTAAACTTCAGATCCGTTTCTTTTGGACTATAATAGATCCCAAAAATTTAACTAAGATTTTTTTCGTATATTTTGATGTATGAGATCGAGAAGTATGAGAGTTTCAGATTACATAAACGCTCATAATAATGAAAAGATTCATTAAAGGATTTTTGTCTAATATGAATCCGATATAATAAAATCTCATCAAACTGGGGTTCTGAATCTAGATTATTTCAATTATCATCCAATAAAGTTGATTTCACACATTTAAATGATCAAAGATTCACGAGAGATGTCACTGAACGCCCATAATTTCAATAAAAGGAACCTAAAAATTGAAGAGTCAACAATTCTGAAAACTTGAAGGGCTTGATTGAATTATCTCGTGAGTTTCATTGAAAAAGCGACGGAAATTTCATTATAATTTATTCCTGGATAACTAATTCTGAGAATTAAATAGGAGCTGAGATCAGCTGAATATTGAGAAAAAAATTTTCAAAATCTGTAGTCACTCTGAAACATCCTTTAATAAAGAGGTACAAATTGAAAGCCTGGAATCTCTCATCCATATTCCAAGATAATAAAGAACTGGGAATATTCGCCGATTCGAGTGACAGAGTTTGGAGAATATATATTGACTCTAAATTATATTTAGGGTTATTAAGCACGATATAGACGTTGAGAATATCAAAGAAAAATAAAAATTGACAGTATTTTATGCTCTTAAGCTTCAAGAAGATATCGGAAGCTGAGTTCTTGTATAATAGGACAATAACACAACGTTATCATACGTCAAAGAGTTTTGTATAAAGAATTTTCCAGATTTGCTTAAAATATCACAGATTATAGTGAATCATTAAATCTAATCTAACAATCTTCAACAGATTACATATTATCCAACTACATTTAACCCCACAGGCGTTCCAATAAGACTGAATTTCTGAACAAAGTGGTTTCTATAAGATCAGAAATTCGAGAAAATCACGAGTCTAAACAGATTCAACGATGTGGAACTATTCGCTTCGAAGAAGCAAATATAACAGGGGAATTATATAAGTAGGCTCACGGACAAGGATGCAGTCGGGAAAAAATCCCTATAATATATGCGGATAGAATGAAAATGCCCTTATAAATCCCCTATTCGGAATCTAGTACATCAAGTATTTCGAGAAGTTGAAAGAGAACCTTTGACAGTAACATTATTCACATACTTATTGAAAACTGCGGTATCGTATCCAGATTTATTGAAAATATCTGTATGACAAACCCTTCAGTTACAAGCATCAACAGAAGATCTAGACCCCAAAAGTATTAAATCTTCGCTCTCGAAAAAAAAACGTTGTCTGATTTTTTGGTGGATCAGCAGTGCATAATCAAAACGAAATTTGTTGCGGATAATGCCATTAAAACTTATATTTCAAAAAATAATCTGAAAAATGTAGATTCAGAAACTATCTACGCGACATAACTAACTATAATGAAATATAATTAAAAAAGTGGATCTAAAATTCAAGCTAGCTACATATTTAATTTCTTAACGAAAATTTTTTTATTAAGAAACACAATGTAAACACAATCAAGGCTTATGAGTTTAAAATAATGAGTCAAATATCAGACTCGGGATCCATGATAATTTCCAATGCAAAAATAAATCCTTAAAATTAATTGAAGATACCCAGGTATTATAATTTGTAAAAAGTAATGTTTATATATCTCTCATGATAGTTAGGCCCAGGGGATAGGGAAAAGCTAAAGATCTATATGTTCACAAACTCACTTCAAAGACTTCTTAGATATATACTTTAAGTAGATTTCTTATAATTGAGGATTATTCATCAAAGATTAATATTAGATATATTCTACAAATGGAAAATGATATGGAAAGCCAATTAAATTACAGTACGAGATAAAAAAAAATTCAATCCTAAATTATTCCATTAATTAGCATATAGATGAATATAAGGAAAAGTTCAGATCGGAGTTTTTTCCAACTCCGCACGCAAATAAAGGTGCTATGATAATTAACAGATTATTCAGAAATAATAATAATAATAATAGCTGCTCATTTCAAGTAGATAGTATAACCTGGTATATACACGTTTAATCAGAAATCATAATGCGTATAACAAATACAACTACCTCGAATGTACATATCATCGGTGCGGCTCTAGCAGTAGCATAGAGAATTTCAGCAGAAAACATAGTCTCACATATTTTCTGGTCTAATAAAGACATGTTTGATCCTCATTAGAGACTAAAATGGAGATCAAAAACAATAATGAGTGAAGCGGCGCTGCCTTTAGGCTAATTTATTATTATTGTCCTATGTGGTATAATGTAAAATAAATCGAGCCCTTATGGTCGAAGGTTGATAAAAATTATATCAAGATGGTCAAATTAAGGCCAAAAAACCTGATACCAGCCCTTTCTTTACCTATTAAAAGCTGATAAGGATTCCATTTACGTACTTCGAGTTATGTTACAAAAAAAAAATTTATGCCAGTTAGTAAAATTTTAATGGTTTTGGAAGTTCTGTATACTATCCATCAAAATGATAACACTTAATACGTTAAATCTATCCGTACAATGCTAGTTATTCTTCTACATAAAGGGATTGATCAATTTTAAAAATATTAAGACTGTAAATAAGTATATCGGAAACTGTTCCCAGTAGCGAAACTTTATCTATTAAAATTATCCACCTTTTCAGGACTATTTAGATTTTAAAACCTTGATAAATTAAAAAAAATTGATCTGCTATTATTATGAAAATTTTTATTAAACCAATAACGATAAATATAGTTTCAAAGAAATATTACCACTTATTCAGAAATTCTTCCATCGATATATGATTATATTAATTAGTTTAAAAATATAATTACTTATCTCTATAAAGTTAGAAAAATTATATATTTGGTTCTGAACCCACTGTTTTTAAATATTTTGATAGAATAAAAGTTAGCTGCAGAGCTATTATTTTTTCAAAAACTTATAATATTATTGTGAATATGAACATATCCTTTTCTGATATTTTTTATAAATAAAAACGGGTTCAGTAAGATATTGTGATTTTAGCAATTTTTCCTTTGTAAGTGGGATTAGAATTGAAATCTATTTTAACTTATCGATTCAAAATAGCCATTTAAATATTTATAGTATTATTCTTTTATGGGTTTAAAGTAAATTCAATATTTAGTGCAATCATACAACATAACGAAATTTTAACGATTCTCGGAATTAAGATATTTTAATTTATGGAAATTGGTTGATTCTGATGGATCACAAATATTATACCGTCCGCGAAAGAGTCAATTCAAAATTATATATCGGCATAATTTTTGAATACTTTTTATTTAAATGGTAAATTTTTTTGTAAATTTAATGAAATACCGGGTAAAGATAATAATTAAAAATAACTGAGAGGATAATAAAACTCATCGCTAAAGACTTTTTATAAGCTTTAACTATTTGGCTATTTAGTAATTTATTTCTCGGAAAACATAGATTAGGTTTTATCCATATAATTTCTCGCTTTTCCTAACAATTTAATTGTGTTTGTTAAATCGATATAGATTTTATACTTGAATAAATATTTGTATATTGACAAGGAATCATTCAAAATAAATTTGATATATAATAGCCGAAATGTTTTTCAAGGGAATAAATAGTGTATTCATTTCATTATATTATATTATTTACTTTATGATAGGGTTTCTGGAAAAATAAGTTTGTAAATCATTAATATATAAGTACAAACGTCGGATCATAGCTATACAATTGTGTGATATGTGTAGATAGAGCTAGAAAAAATACTGTAATATCTATTTAAGCTACTAATATATATAAATTTTAGAATAGATTCCGATTTTAGCATCATTATTGCTGTACTTGCCGAAAATTGAATTTTCGTACTATTTTAGAAAAAATTTCAAGTTTGGATTTGTTTAAAAAATGGTAAACATAGTCAGATGGACATAGCTTTATAATCGATACAAGCTTTATAGTATATGATTATTGACTAAAAAAAACAAGAATTTATTTAATAATGATATCGGGTTAGTGGATGAAGGCAGTATGATTGTTCATTTTAGCTCATAAAAAATGAATTAGATGACTGGAACGGGAAAAATTTCAATTCAAGGAATGTATATATAGCTAGGGTTTTATCAATTGATTGTTAAAACTAATTCGCTAAAAAATCAGCTCAACTAGATTCAAGCCAATAACACGAAGTTCATTATTTTGAATGTATTCTTTGTTGCTTTAACCCTTTCCCGTCCATCACTCTTTAAAAAAATCAAATTTATGATTCGTTTATGGTTTATAAGATATTAATTATTTGTTTTTTTAACACAATAAACTCTTAATTATTAAGGATTCGGAATTTTAGTAAAATAATTATACACAATTGGCTATATTTGGTAGACCAAAAATGGTCTACCGCTCGTGAAAGGGTTAAGAAAGTATTGCTCAAAGTATTCTTAATAAAAGCTAAATTTCATCTAACAACAGGGCGATAAAATAAATTATATTTTTTATATTATAGTCCGTTTTTTTAAATTATTAGCTGGTAATAAAATGAAAAAACAAAAACAAAAACTTATTAGTAATATAGAAATTCTGTAAAGGATAGAAATAGTTAATAATATCATTTTCTATCAAATTTAATGTATAGTAGAATTTATTTCATTATTCTCAAAACTTTATATAGAAAAAATTAGATTAACAATGTTCAATAAAGTAGAAAAGTGATACTTTTAAATGTAAAGAATTGGAATATGTATGGGGGTATCTTCATGAAGAGAATGCTTTTTCGCGTAAAGAGTTACAGTGTATGAAATTTCAAAAATAATTATCATCCTATAAAGAAAAGCCAGAATTATTTTTATTTAATAATTCTTTTAAAATGAAATAAGTATATAATAAAAAAAGCCTTTCCAATTCCGCCAATAATATAACCAATTTATGAGTATTCAGGCCAATAGTTTAAAGGTGAAACAAAAAGCTTTCTTCACTCATTATCTAACAATTGTATTTTTAATTTTTTAATTTATACACTTTAGCCCTTATGAAATTAAAATAAAATCAAACTAATATAATATTTGAATATAGAAAAAAATGATTAGGAAATAAACGTTAATGTAGAGCTAATACGTTTTATATTAAGTTCAACCAACCCTTAAAAGACTATAAATATAAAAGTTATTCTAATGATTGTACTGAATTCTATGATAGCTTATACGCGCACGTTGTATAAAGAGCAACAATTCGCAGCTTATATAAAAAATATAATTTTGCTATGGATTGTTAGCTTATACCACTAGAATATATTTTGGGAATCATACAATAGAACCTACATAATTGAAATAAAAATTAAAGGCGATTTCTTTTTTTACTATCCTAAAATTGAATTAGCTAAATTAAATGACAATATAAATTGATATTTTAGATTGTTAATTATTAAACATATTTCATTTTA
>LSSN01000773.1:8539-22081 GCA_001970855.1 Smittium culicis | reverse complement strand
ACTGCGGACGTTGGACAGCGGTACGGTGGAACACTACAGGACCATATATTAGAGAAAAAACGTCCATGCTGAGCCTGCAGTTCAGCAATCTTCCGCCTTCTTCAATCTCGCAGAGGTTAGTTGGCAAGCTCCTGGGGGAGGAGTTAAAACTTAGCTCGTCGGCGATCTACCAAGGTTCCGACACTCCGGCCACCAAAATTGTGTTGGCAACAGCAAAATTTCTGGAGGCCATCTCTTTGCACCGAACATTGATTCTTGAGAGAATTAAATGTTCACCAATACCCTTGACTCGACGCCTAACAGGTACAGAGGCCCTACAGGACCCGACAGCTAGGTATTAAGAAGTATTTTTATTTATTCTTACTTTTATTTTTATTTTTATTTTTATTTTTATTTTTATTTTTATTTTTATTTTTATTTTTATTTTTATTTTTATTTTTATTTTTATTTTTATTTTTATTTTTATTTTTATTTTTATTTTTATTTTTATTTTTATTTATTTAAAATAATCATTTGAAGATATTTTATTGCTAAGGATTCTTTTTTCAATAAAATCTCTAATTATATGTATATTTTCAAAAGTTATCAAAATATTATAAAATCTATGAAATATTTTTCAAATACTAAAAAGTACTATAAAGAATATTCTAGAATAAAATCCTAAGTGATAACTTATCAAACGATTAGTAATGATAATGGGATTTTCGCAGCAAAAGTAATTTTTACAACGCGAGTTGAAATTACCTAACCACGAGCGCAAATAAAAATTTAAATATATTTCCCAAAATAGACTTTGGGAATATTAGGCATTAATTTGTAATTTTATGCAACATGTGTATCAAATTACATAATGACATGATAAATCATGACAGGGAGTTGGCTGGGCGAATTATTTATATATATTTTTAGTTTTATAACTATTTTTATATATTTTAAATTTGTTAAAATAAATAAATTATAAAAAAAAAACCTTTATTATAACGGCATATATTATCCCCGCTTAGTTTTTTTTATTATCAAGCTAAATGGGCTGCTGATTATTTCCAGATTGTGACTCGCCATTTTTGTGAGATGTGTTAGTTGAACTATCACTGTTTATGGGATTATGTTTTATCGGTACGTTGGTTTCGCCATCGCCATTTGTAATTCTATTAGACGATTTACTTTTTTTTTAGTTTATCAAGCTCTTATATGACTTATTAAGGATTATTTATTTTAATTTCACTGCTAATTTCAATAGAGTCGATATTTTCACAAACTAATATTGTATATTGTTTGATTCTATTATCGTTGCTAATCTTACTTCACCTCTTTTTAGTTCTTGCTAGATAGTTTTAATTAGAGAATTTAAAATTATAGCATATAAAATCTGCTCCATGCGCTTTCTCAATGACAATTGGTATATTCTGTTTGAATAATTGCTTTTTTTTTTAAAGCATGACTTTTAACAGAAGATCCCACTGTGGAAAATTCATCATCTAAAATAGAATTTTTTTTTAATTTCAGGATAGTGCATTTTTCCGGTTATCATAATTATTTTCGTTTCCTTTCTCTTTCTTATCTTAAATCTTTTCGAATTCCTGCATAGTACAGGTATACGATTTGCAAAAAGTGCATATACAGGGAAATTTAGTTTATTACAGGTGGATCGGTTGAGAATAGTGACTTTACAATCTAGGAATAAATGAGTTTATTGAGATGTATGTTTTATAAAAAATTAATCGAATAAAGACTTGAGTAGGTTTTAGAATGTTGTTTAACCTCATAATTTTACAAAGAAATGATTATTCGATCTTTTTATACTAAAATATACCCCTAAGAGTGAAATACCTTGCCGTGGTTTAGGAGCTTAAGTGGTGTACTTTTCTAAGTACACTATACTAAAATTTCACACAGCTTTGCACTATCCTTGTTTGGGGATAGTGAAGGCAACGATCAGCGATTCGGAGGACAGCGATTCCAGAGGGGGACCATCCAGAAACAGGAGGAACCGATTCGTTTAGCACAGTCTGAGACATTATCTGTGCACAAGTCCAGCGTTCGACAGCATTACGGAACTCAGCCGTTTAGCAGCTTATTGTAGGAGAGCCAGGTCGATCATTCCCACGTTTGGGTAGGAGCCTATTTTTTATTAATCCTGTTAGATGTAGGCTCTGACTAGGAGCTCAATGTTCTCAACGAATTCTATTTTGTTGGAACGAGCTTAATTCAATGACTGCTTGTAACTTCAGTCATCCAGCCTACTTGAAGCAATGCCTGAGTGGATCTTTTAGTTGTTAGATTGATCCCATTTCCCTTTAGGTACGCAGCCAGTAGACCGGCAGAGGAATTTATTAATATTAGAATATTAGTTTTTTTTATGCCTTGCACCAACTTGACTAATTTTTAGTTTATTTTATCGCATATTTTCTTTGATTGTTATCGTACCAATAAAATTCCGAGATTTAAAAAAAAAAAAAAACAGATATGGCCATGCAAATAATCACCCTTATATAAAAAATACCCCTGTAAATAATGAAAGAAAAAAAGCATGATTCAACTCTATGCTATTACCTCTTTCACGCTCGTTAGACTCTTTCTGATCTACAAATAGAGCCAACTGTGTTCAATTAAAACATTTTGATTTCGAGGCTTTATGAAATATTGGTATATTGGTATATTGTAATATATCAACAAATAATAAATCTGTTTTTTTTTTTTTTTTATAAATCTGTTTTTAAATCATAAATGAATCAATAAATTCGATTTATTAAAGTATGTTGGACGAGAATGGGTTAAAATAAGTTATGTTTATTTTTATCCAATAAAATTGGAGGACTTTATATTGGAAATTTCAAAAATATTTCACAACACAAATTAAAAAATTGACAAATAAAATAAACTTCTTTTCTTTCTTTTAACATTTTTCATTTCGTTTTTCTTTTGTATAGCTTGTTTCTTTGTAATCGGTCGTGGATCACTCTAGGAAAATTGTTGATCCCCTATACAAGTCTACTCCCTGAAAGTAAACACATACCAATTAAAAATAAAAAATAAAGCTTCTAATAAAAAGTTTTATAACTTGGAGAAATGATAAAAATGTTCAAAATTTAACAGTTACTAAAATTAAGTTGATAAAAATATTGCACCTTGACAGAGTATTTAATAGCTGTATAATTTCTAGTATTCTCAAATGTAGAGATTCAGTACTCGTTTATTTTTGAATTCTATTACGATTTAAGAAAAATCTAAATTCAAATAATATTTTTATGAGGTAAATGAACTCGATTATAATTATTTATGTTTATCTATCATAAGATATATCACCAGTTATAAAAACGCAAAAATTGATTTATGAGTAATAAATTTCTATGGATAATTTAGATCATAGAATATTTTTGCTAATGCCAATTCGAAGTATAATTGTGCTCATAAAACATTATAAGAGTGAATATCATAAACTCGAGTAAATATACAATTAGTTAGGCTTGTAATAGCAATAATCAAAGAAAAAAGATTAAAATCAAAAATTTAGAAATTAGTCGATTTAAATTCTCATAAAAATAATTTTTTATGCCCAGTATTACCTTAAGAAGAATAAACTAGCAGAAATTTTGATTTTGAGTGTTTTTGTAGCGCAGCATATAAATCCTAATATTGAAATCAAAATTTTTATTAGGAATTAAAAGATTTCGAGAGAAAAAATTGGCGCCAAGGAAAAGTAAGAATCAGAAATGATTGATGGCTCCAATATCGCTATAAAACTGCAAAAAAACATCTAAGGCAAGGTAATAGAATCAAAATTAGCAGCTGGCCCAGGAGCATCATATGTTGATATTTTTCAAGCACTTTAATTTAATAAAGGAATATTTGAAAATTATTACAAGCTTTCCAATATTTTAAAAACTAACTTTATAAATCAGTTTTTAAGAATAGCAAAAATATAAATACACAAAATTATATTATACAATAAAATAAAACAGTTATTTAGATTATAAATGATGAATAAATTATTGAATGATGGTGATATGAAATTCTGACCCAGCTACTGCGACCCTAATAACTTACAATAAAACATCAAAGTTTGGAATAGCAAATACATTGCACCATTTTCATTTGAAAATAAAAAAAATAAACTTTTTATATCATTATTTTTGTACATTATACTGATATAAATATAAAAATATTAAATTCTGTATTATAATTGTATTTATTATTTTCTATGCAGTGTTCTGAGTAGACGCGAAAAAATTTTAATTCGCTGATATAAATTATTTTGCATTTTTATTTATGGGAGATTCTTAATGAAGAGAGCACTTTTATGCATAAAGAGTTTAGTGTATGAGATATAATATTTATTTATTATCCAGTAAATAATATCTAGTATTCTTTTAGCAAATAATATTTTCAGAATTAAATGGAAAATGGAAATTCCTTACCAATTCCACCAATAATAATTTATACTTTTTAATACTAAGTCCAATAATTATAAGCTGCAACAAAGTGCTTTTTTCGTTTAGAATCCCCCATATGTTTATTTCGAATTACTTATAAAATAAGAAACGCATTATTGTATTTTACCGCCAAAAATAGTTTATAGTCATCTTTTATTGGCTAAATTATTAATGTAACAATCCAAAATAATGATAATAATAATTATTAACCCTTTCTCGTCCAGCACTCTTTAAAAAAGATTGATTTTATGATTCGTTTATGATTTATAAGCAGGTTTATTATTTGTTGTTATTTTAAAATATACCAATATTTCTTGAAGCCATGGAATTAAATTTTTTTAATTGAACTCTGTTGGCTATATCTGGTGGTCCAAAAATAGTCTACCGCCCGGTAAAGTGTTAAAGTTTAAAAAAAAGCTATATCACTCTAAAATATAAAATTACGAAACTTTGGCAAATAATCATATTGATGAAATTCCATAAATTGATTGTTATTTCAACAGCAAAGATTTTTAATAATACATTTAAGATATGGGGGATTTTAAACGAAGAGAGCACTTTGTTGCAGTTTAATGTTATTGGCTTGAGCATTAAAAAATTGCAAATAATATTGACGGAATTGAAAATGCGTCTCCATTATCTATTTAATTCTGAAAGTATCATTTGCTAAAAAAATACTAGATTTTATTTACTGGGCATTAACTAAATGTGAAAAATCATACACTTTAACTCTTTATACATAAAAGTGCTCTCTTCGAATAGAATATCCCATATATCAAAATTAACATAATATTTATTAATCAGATTAAGCTACTAAAAAATATGTATTATATTCAATACTATGAACTATATTATTCTTTATAAATAAAAATAATTATAATCCGTCTAATTAGAGTAAAAAAATCATGTTGAGCTTTATAAATTGTACATGTATATGAGTTATAATTTGGAAGGGCAGAAATATCCCTAATAAAAATTTCAATATCATAAGCATTACTTTTATTATTTATCACGAACAATAAATATTATTGAAAGAATTTTCTGATACAGCAAATAGCTTTCACAAATTCAGATAATAAATAAATTCTGCATGAGTAATATTATCTGCTTTTCATTGGAATATTTCATATCTATACTTTGTGAATGAAATATAATAATTCTGATTGCCAATAAGTTTAGATTTTATATTGCGATAAATAAACCTTACATGCATATGCAGATAAAAAACAAATAACAATGAAAAAATGAAAAAATAATAAAAAAAAGTATTTTAAAAATATGTTAGATTCAAACTATAAAATATATTTTATTTTATCATAATTAATAGAATAGCTACTGAAAATTTATGGAGGAGGGTGAAACGTAAAAAAAACTATAAAAAGATAAAAAATCCCTGTGAAAGCAGATAGATATATTCAGGTATTAAAATTAAAACTAGTTTCTTTTATCAAAAGCAAAAGATCAACACTCGTAAAGAAAAACTTACATTTAGAGAAAAATTAACTACCACAATGAAAGTTACCGGGCTATTTGTATTATCTGTCGGAGTTTTTATGTTCATCAATGGCGCTCATACTAACAGAAATACGCCAAATGATTATAATACAATTTCAAAAAAGAGTAGTCTAGAAAAAAATGCACTTTTAAGCAGTCACTCAGCTGAGAGTAATGAGAAGAGAGAGGAAATGATAAAAAGGAGTGAAGTGAAAGATAAAAATGATACATTTAAAAAAAACTTGAAAACAATCGCTAAAAAAGGTCAATCTTATATTTTAAATGTAAAAGCAATAATATCCTATAGCGGATTTTTCAATAGTCTTAATACTATTATTTTGAATTTGATAACCGACAAAGAGCGCTATAAAGAACCTATTTCAAACAATATTAAAACATTGCTCAATAATTTAGAAAATATAAAAGATGAAAATGAGCGTTATAAAAAGGCATCCAGTAGAATTAATAATAGAATAGAAACAATTGATGAATTAATAATTAAATGTGAACCTCGTGGATATGATGGCATAATGATGAAATACTTATATTTGGAAGGCGAAAAAAATGAAAAATATACTGAGATGAAGAATCGCGTTTTCAGCCAATTATCATACATAGATAACGCATATGATTCAATATTCGGAAACGAAGATAAATATAAAAACAGCAATTTTAAGGCAATTATAGAAAGTGGAAATGAAGAAGAAATCATTAAATATTACGATGGTGACCTTAGACCTAAATTGGTAAAAATAATTGGAAATATGGAAATATTAAAAGAATATAAGGGGTTAAATTAGTATTTCTTATACTGTATCCGAATCCATAGTCCAAAGTCTAGTTTTATATATTTTAATAAATAAATTATAGCTAGTTTATTAAGCTACTTTTCAAGAGAAAAAAATATATTGTAAAAAATCTAAATTTAGGAATTTATACGTTTACTTCTATAAACTTTTGTATTTAATTATAACCTAACCGTAATTATGTTATCAATTTTAGATTTAAACTGTTAAATGATTTTTAAAAAAGATCCCATTTAGTGGGATTGTAAGTGGAGAGGAACTATATACGTTTTTTTATAGTTTCAGAATCTGTGATATATTTTATATTATGTTTAGAGCAGCAAAAAGTATCATTGGATAATGTTATTAACAGTTGTGATTGGTAGGTACAAAATGCCTATTTCAATTCGAGTAAAAAGGAATTTGTGAGTAATTATTGGCTGATTTGGGTCAGAAATGACTGATATTTTGGATTTGAATTTAATAATAATGAAATTTAGCTTTATTTATAGCTAATTGCACAACTATGTATCTATTTAACATTAGAGTTAAATTGTTATACTAAAGCAAACAAACTTGCGACAAAATTCATCAACCCCTACTTCATAACCCTGCAATTCTAATATTCTAGAGTAGTTCTCATGAGCGAGTTTAGCGACATTCTAAATATTTACAAAAAAGTAACAACCGAATCAGCTATCCAGGTAAATTTCCCGTACAATCTTAAACCTTATTTATGCAAACTCGGCAAATGACTCACATATTTAATAGCCTCTCAAAAATATAACAGTTCAGATATATAATTTATATGTATATATTGCAGTGTAGTATTTGACTAGAAACGGAATTGGGACGGATCTAGCAACACCGCATACTGCTTCGAGAAATTTCGGTAGCGCTTCAATAGCCGCAAAATTAGTCCATGAATCAGCTAGCAATTTAGCGATTACACTCAAGTTTCTAGGGCTTGAAGGGTACACAGAGCGGGCTGAACAGCTAAGGAGAACAAGTAAAGTGGTGGAGATACTGGGAGATTCGGGCAGCGGGAAGACCCGACTTCTCTATGATATTTGCTACCGCCACACGCTCGGCGCGAGCTCCCGCACTTTGCACCTAAACGCGCGCAAGAGTTCGCACAGCGATGTAGAAAATGGTAATGCCGATGAGCCGGCGGCGCGCGTAGTGTTCATAGACTATAGCGGCAAAACGTGCGCGAAATCGCTAGCGCGCTACTTCATGGCGAAATACATGATCAATGAGCAAAGCAGCAGCAAAAACGACAGCGGCAACAACAGTGGTGCTGGTGATCGCGTGGCCGCGGCGAGACGGGCGGTCACCGCTGCCGTATCTGCAATCGAGCTGTTCCATCCGACGAATTTCGCCGCGCTCGTATCGACGCTCGCGAGCAATGTGGGCGCGCTGCAGGAGCATCGGAACGAGCGCCGTGTGATCGTTCTAGTGGACGATATTTTCGCAACGGTTTCGCCCGACAAGCTGGCGAGCTACTACTACACGAAACTGGTCAGCGCAAACTACGCTGTGTGGTACAGGCAGCAGAGCGTGCTTATCGAGACGATCGATGAGCTTGTAAACATTGATCGCTCGGGACTTGCTGTCAGCTTTGTTTTCGCTAATGCTCCGCATATGGGAAAAAGTTCCTCAGGAAATTACAGTAAAAGAGCTGTGAGTAGCATCAACGTTGGTAGCAGTGGTGGTGACGGTGTGAATAATGGTGTCAGCGCGGGATTTGGGATTGGTAGAGGATCTTCGTTCTCAGAAGCTTATGAGTCTTGGCCTGACTCAATTGTCGTTAACAGCAAAACGTATAGCAACCATATGATCCCACAATGGAAAGATCTAGTTGATATTAGAATTACCGTTTGAGTCGTGAATTAAATAACTTTATTTTTTTTTGCTAGAATTAAATTTATTTATTTCAATATTTTTTATGGGATGGGATTGGCGATGTAAAATAAATTGATAATAAAATTGTATAAAGAGAAAAAGTGCTATAAAATTAATTTATTTTATTTACTTGTTAAAATAAATGCTAGCCACAAATGATAAACATTTATATTTAAATTTTTTTTATAGATTATAGTGTTTTACACAGGAGGAACTCTGTCCAAGTTATCCAAGTCTTTAGGAACGTACAACCGCACCATCCAATTTTCAGAAGTGAATACTTCATCGAAGTAGTCGAGGGTAACAGAGGAAGGGAGTTGCTGTTTCCTTGCTCTGTCCATACCATTTTTGCCAAAGATTGTTGAAACTCTGTAGTAAGACATTTTGTGCATGATAGACTCCTTCATTCTTGGACTTGCATTGTCGCTGATTGAGTATTGGCCTTGAGAGTTGTAGAATAGCTCTTCTTTTAGATCATCAGGGTATATATTTTGGCCGATGCGAATGATCCAAAGGAATTTGTTGATGTCGTCACCAGAGTAGCCTAGCATACCTCCGTAGACGATTAGGATATAGTTGATGTCGAGCTCTTTGACGAGTTTGTAGGCATCCTTTTCGTTGGCACCAAGGATTTTGCCGACGGTGGCAATATGAGTATTGTTCCAAGTATTGTTGTCAACGAGTGTAGTTCTGTTGGCCATACCGGCTAGCTGGTAGCCATAGTCCCACCAGGACATAATTTTATCAGTTTCTTTAGTGTTTTGGTTGAGCCAGGTGTAAGCTTCTCTGAAATCATCGATGATTTGCCTGTTACCTTTACTGTCGCTTGAGGCTAGAACGACTGAAGGCGAGGAGTAAGCGTTTGAGGTCACCCATGTGCTGTGGAATTGGAAGACGATGAGTAAAAGCGAGAATCCAGAAACGACGAATAGTTTGACCAAGTTATTGATACTGGTTAAAGAGAAATATTGGGTGGAGTTATCAATTGGCTGAGAAGCGGGGGTACTATCCTTTGAGTCAGAGGGGCTTGAAGGTTTGAGGGATTTTCGTTTTTGGACGACTCTAAAGTCGAGGTATACATTGAAGAGTTCGCTTACGCCGATTGCCGCCAGGATGCAGACGATTGGGGTGAGAGTTAGGATTAAACGGACCATGACACCAGCAAAGTATGAGCCAAATACGGCGTAGATGATTAAAAAGACTTGGCTATCAGTTAGAGTGGAGAAGACGAAGTAGATTCCTACAGGGAAAAGCCAAATGAGGATGTTGAGATCCATGAAGAACGAAGTCCAAACGGTTGGTTGATGTTCGCTGACGGAGGCGATGATTGGGACGTGAATTTTTGCATAGCCAGTATCCCACATGGAATAAAATCTGCCAGCCCAAGGAGCGATTTTTTTGGTCATTGTGAGGTAAGCGAGGCCAATTCCCATTAAGGCAACAATAATGGAAAAGCCAAAGCCGACGATATATTTCATGGTTTTCTTAGAAACTAGGGAGTTGAGATAGTAGGAAAAGGCGACGAGCTGAAGAAGGCCGAATGTACCGAGACTGGCCATGTGTTCACTGGTGAAGGTAGGCTGGAAGCCGACGAAAGGAATTTGCATTGAGGCTAGGGTGCCGATTACATAGAAGGTGGAGTAAGACACGTAGATTTTTGTGGAGTAGCGGCCCATCAAGAGTAGAGCAAATACGTGGAGAGGGATCATGTTGATGATGAAGACGTAGCCACCCCAGGCAGAGACCATATAGAAGTAAAAGAGGGCGGTTATGCAGGAGTAAAGCATAGAGCCAAGGCGAACACTCTTGAGCCATAGGTAGAAGGTGAATACGAGGAGAAAGATGGCAATAGCTTCGTTATCATAAGAGCCAGCAACGGAGCGAGAAATGTAGCCAGGGGCTATGGCGATAAATGCAGCGGCCAAGAGACCGGCGACTGGACCTTTGACTTCGTTTGTGAGCAAATAAGCGGCAATAGCGGTGAAAGAACTAAACAAGGGGGCCAAGAAGACACACACTTCACGGATATCGACAGGTAAACCTAGAGTGAGGAGGATTTTGTATATAGCGGCTGAGGTGACCATGATTCCGGGATACAAAGTTCCACCGACGACACGACCAAGGGGATACCAAGAATCGGAGTCGAACCAGTTCCAGAATTCGTAGAAACCATTTTCGACTAGGTATTGGGTAGATCTATAATTGAACCAAGGATCAAACTCATGGATGATGGACTCAAATCTGATGACGGAGAAGAGGCGGGAGGAGATAGCAACGATAGATATCATCAGTAAGATGACGACGCGGAGTAGGTTCGCGACCTTTTCAGCTTTTAGCGAGACCATACTTACAGGAAGCGGGTGGAGGAACCAGAGTATGTATTAGATGTACAGGCTCGAATCAGAAAATAAAAGAAAAGCAAAATAGTGCAGTATAGATCCTAGAAATGTGCAACTTTTATTTTTAGCGATTGAAGTCGAAATATTATAATATGTTATTTGGTTATATTATATTTTAGAAAATTTTAGCACTAATAACAGATAAGGCAAAAAAAATAAGTGATATTATCTGTGCTGAAATTTAAGGAAAGTTTCTGTTTGTCCAATAGCTGCTATTTATTTATCACTTAACTATTGGTAGATTCTCAATTTACAATCCAATCACATTTGTATCTGATCCACAACTCTCCAAAACAGTGTATTATATAGCCAATAATTTTTAAATTTTTAACTCATTAGTGCCAATAAAATTAGGCAATTGTTTCTAACTCATTTTATTTGCTGAGATTATATATTTTTTCAAATATAAGGTTTAAGCGTCTGGACCAATTATATACGGTATTCTGGAGGATAAGTAGAAAATATAGATTTGAAATGTCTGGAAAATAGCCTTAGAAAATATATAATTATTGCCCATAAAATTCAATTAATAGCGTAGATTCTGTAGTGTAATTTTAAGTATGAAACGTAGTTCTTTGAACTGTTAAATTCCTCCATATTTAACTTCAAAGCATAGCCGATTAAATAGTCCATAACTGCCTATTTAAAGTATCTGAGCGCAAAATCTATTATTGTTTTGAGCGACCAGTGTGTATGAGCAACGAGAATTATTTTTCTCATTCAGCGCACTCAACGAGCTACGCTTGTCACAGAATAACAAAGCAAGCATATTATTATTTGTAACAGGGTAAAAAGATTTGACCACTTGAGCATACCTTTACAATGTAAATCGCTGAAAGCGCCACACACTGTAGAGAATAAACCACACTGATAGAACTATGTTTTCTCATAGCTTCAGATTTGCTCTAACTCATTAATCCCTGTCAGCTATTTTCATTTTATCACTAATTTATATTAATAGCTTTGAGTATCACTTAATGATTTATAGTTTGCATATTTTTTTTCCTGAATTTCTAAGCTTCAGCTTCAATATTCTCTGGATTTCAGTTCACCCATTCGCTAGTTGTATGTTTAAACCTACACATTGCTCAAATTTACTGGCCAGAAAATAGATTAAACACGTGCATAGTTAGCCAATAATTTATATCCATATGAGAGATTCATTTATATAATTATCCAATAATCACACTAATATAAATTGCAGTGGCCAATAATATCATGTACTTACTTCGAAACATCCAATAATTGTACGTGATGAGCTATTAAAGTAAACATTACATTGTAGAGAAAAAACAGCCGCTATTAATAGCTATACTAAATATCATTACTAGTTTATCTCTTCGCTAAAACCTCCACAAATAAACGCCCAATATATATGTACATACATATATACAAAACGATTCCATACTCAACTGCTCAATATAAAATCTAATACTCGGCACTTTACTCCCTTCTCTACAAAAATTATATTTTATTTTAGTCCACACGAATCCTATTTTTTTTATACCGATTTCACTTTTCCAAATATTTACAAATGGACATACTCGATGGAATCCGAAAAACCGGAATTAGAACAGTAAAAAATAACTTTCATTTACATAACATATACCCTTTATATCTATTTTATAATCGCCTTAATTTATTTAAAACAACGCGCATTCAAACTACAATAGTTCCTTAAGCAGACCCTTGTGTTCCTATCGGTGCTCACATCCGCGTTTATGGTTTGGAAATCCATCTCGCTTATGACCAATTGCGAGAGTCCCGCCGTTGTCGTCCTATCAGGCAGTATGGAACCTGCCTTCTATAGGGGCGACGTCCTCTTCCTCGGAAACTCTGCCAGTCCCATCCAAGTAGGTGAAATCGTCGTGTACAAAGTCGATAACAAACCAATCCCTATAGTTCATAGAGTAATGCGCGTCCACACAGTGTAAGCCCCCCCCCCCTCCGACTTTCCTTTTTATTACCTTTTATCTGATTAGATTTTTTCCTCCAACAAAAAACCATCTAAAATATATATCTCATATGATTTGTCTTGTTTTGTTTCCAGGAAGAAGACTGGCAAACAGTACCTGCTGACTAAAGGCGACAACAACAACGTCGATGACCGCGGTCTATACGCAAAAAATCAGCTCTGGGTTGAGCGCGAGCACATATTCGGCCGCGTCTACGGTTTCGCCCCCTACGTTGGCATGGTCACCATCATCATGAGCGACTACCCGCAACTCAAATTCGCCCTCCTCGGTCTCTTATGCATTCTATCCCTCTTCGAAGATTAGACTCTTCTTTTTTTTTCCCCTATTACCTCACATTCCCCCATCCATCCCTATTTCTCTTTTGTAGTTTAAATAAATAACATCAAATTCCACAAACTATTATTATTATTATTATTATTATTATTATTATTATTATTATTATTATTATTATTATTATTATTATTATTATTATTATTATTATTATTATTATTATTATTATTATTATTATTATTATTATTATTATTATTATTATTATTATTATTATTATTAT
>LSSN01000772.1:4205-28375 GCA_001970855.1 Smittium culicis | reverse complement strand
TCATATCCCTGTCTAAGTTTATTCCTACACAAATTTCCAAGCATCAATAATAATGAAAAACTCTTACCAAACTACTAATCAGAAATATTATTGGATAGTATTGCCGATCAGAATCACCTACTACTAAAGAAATTAATAAAAATCAGCCATTAAACGCGTTTGAAAAACATCCAATCGTTTCTTTAATCAAGTATTACTCAATTTAATCGCACTCCCTCATTCGCATCTATTTTCTTAAATTATTGACTATAGACATTGTTTTAATTTTTTAACTTTCAATTGATGAATCCAATATCAAAAAATAAGATATCTTTCTACAAAGATAATTATAGTAAACATTTAGCCACATTATCTACTAAAAATAGCCTAAGCATTTAATAATAAACAAATCTTATCGCCATAAAATTTTTTAAAGAATTCTAAAACCCACCGATATCATTATAAAGAAAAAAAAAAGCTTTTTGGGCCAAGAATAGTATAATACCACTCATCTCATGATGTAAACAATATACTCTCTTGAAACTAATCCAGTATAAAATTTTTTTCTCAGCGAAAATGTATCAATCCTTTTACTTAACTTGATAATTTTATAAAAAAATGTTGATTTAAAAGAAAAATCCAAGTGTAAATATTTTTTACGTTTGCATTTGGAAGGAATTTGTGACTTGCATTAAATATATACTAAAAATTACAAATATTTTCTATTTTTAATTCACGATGGGTTTAATAAAGAATTATTCTCTTTTCTTACTTCTACTTATTCAATTAGATCACATTGGATTTATTAAAGATATTTAGATTGAAGATATTTACCACAAATAAAAAAAACATAAATTAGCGTATTTTGAATTGCTTTATAACCTTATCTAAGGATACAATATAAAGTTAATAAAATCTCTTTTTTTTCCAGTAATAACTGTGATAGCAGAGAAAAAAGAATTTTTATTTTATTAGAACTATAAACAAGACGATATATGGGATTTTCTTAAACAACAGTCCATAAATAGATAGCAAAAATTTTAAAAAAAAAATCCATTATTTTATTCACTTTTTTTACACTTTATTATTTTATTATATTGGTAATATAATTTTTTTATAAAAAAAAAAACACAAAATATTTATTTCTGACTCAGACAGTTATAACTAATAAATATGAGTTGCAGTTGACATAGAGAGTATCAAAAGCTCCGAACCCCCCCCCCCTCTTAATAATTAAAACTCTTCGACACATATACCCAAATTCTAAATTGATCACTTTTTTTTTAAAATATTTATAACCAAGTGAAAAGTGTATTCATAATTTTTTTGTGGTATATACGCAGGGACCATATTTAGCTTTGATAGATGTTTTTTTTTTTTTGCTGAAGTTTTTGATTATATGCTCAGAATTCAGCTAATTTTTTTGATTAACCATACGGTTAAATATAACAGTATTAATAAAATTTTTTATTTTTTATTTTAGGAACAAGGAAATACTAAATAAAAGGTATCGATATAAATTTATTAGCATTACAGAAGAAAAGATCGAAAGATTAAAATGAAGAATACGCTAATTGATAAATAATAATAATCGTATATTATTTATTTTGCTAATAGTCGATCAAAAAAAATTTTTTTATCAGTAAACACTGTTTGCTATATCTTGTAGATGTTTTATTGAAAAATCGGCATACTGGCTATAAAATAAAAAAGCTTATTATTAAAATAACCAACTAATAGAGATTCATTGTTGAAAGGCAGTACTTTATACTAAACACGAATACGTAATGATTTTTTATTAATAAAATCGAGATGGGCCCTTGAATCAATGCCCAGTGGGTACGGAGCTGCTAGAGCAGCAGAGGGGAATCGGATGAAAAAGAAAATATTTTTTATTTATTTACAATTTTATTATATTAATTTTTTAAAGTATTATTAAAATATTGAATAAATTTCCTAACTAAAAAAAAAAAAAACATCGAGATGGGATAATATCGTTCAAAAGCGTAGTAGTATTAATATTATAGGGTCTATATTAAATTTTTCTTATATTCTACAAATAAATAAAAGGGTAATAAATTTTTTTAAGAGAATACATTCTTAAATTGATTAATTTCCTCTCGCCTCCTGAAGTTAATTAGTTACAAAAATAAGGAGAAATTCATCACAGGTAATACTTTATTCACTTTTCTAATCTACGTTGCTATTTTTGAGGATAAGCATCAAGAAAATAGACAGCATAAAATCGATAAATTTTATTGAATATTAAACTAATTTTTAGGCCCCAACATATAATTTCTGTATACCTAGTATAACATCACGAGTTTTTGGACCAAGATTTATTTTAATTTATGGTGCTTAAAAACTCTTGGAATATTTAATTTTTATACATTTCTTTATTTTATCTATCTAATTTTATTATTCTAAATTCTATTGTAATTTAATTACAAAAATATTTGTTTATTTTCGCAAATATTGGAGTGATCATACCTTTTGAATTACTATAAATCAATGTTTTTTTATTTATAACTAATTAATGCACAAGCCCTCAACTTGGTTATGTCTTAGTTATTTAGACTATAACTATTTTCGGTAAACAAGATTTTTTTGTTTAATGAAAAGATATAGGTCTTCTGTCTAGTTTTTCACCATGATGTTATATTTCGTAATTGTGTATTTTTCGCTTATCGAGTCATGAATAATCGATAAATTCTATCAAAGCTATGAGCTATATCGCCTATTTTAAAATCAGGGTTTTTAGTGTAATTTTATTTTTCTCTGAAATTTTTCGTAACATCAGTTGAAAAATGTTTCAATAAACGTAAAAGGTTGGTTTTTTTCATATTACTTAGTTTAGAACTATTTATTTAGTCCAAGGTTAAATTGAAATTAGGTAACAGCAACGCATAGTTGATAAATATGTAAAATATTCCTCAACGGCTAAATCTAGTTTGTACTGACTTTGTCATTTATAAACTGTTTTTGAACAGATTATTCGATATTTTTCATTGTTTTTTTGTTAAAAAGCTTATTTAATCATTCATATTTAGAACTAGGTGTACATTATTCACTTTTATTATAATATTTGCGATTTTATTGCAAGTCTTTTTTTTCCTAAAATAATCTTAGCTTTTTTCAGCCAAGATTTTATTTTTAATTTAGGGGTATGTATTTTTCATAGCATATCAGTTGCCTTTAAAAATAAACATGGATCTGCAAAGATAGCTTTTCACATTTTAGCTCTTTTGAATAATTTTTTCAATATTTCTTAGTATAGTTTAGGGTAATGTGGGCGGGGGAATTGAGCCTAATCTGTCAAAGTTATGTTGAAGATCTTATGATCATTGTACAATTACATGAATCCAATCACAATAAATTTACTTTTTGTATAAAATACATATTATTAAACAACATATAAATTACTAGAAAATCAAATTAATTCATTTTTCTAAAGAATGTTTGATGGGAGATGGATAATAAATAGTTGATACATTGTACTTTTGCTTTCTTGAAAAAATTGTGTATTAAAAATTAATTTCATGAAAAGTAATATTTTATGACTGCGGATTTTGTTGTGTTTTCTGTGCAACAATGAATTATGACGATAAAGTTAAGTAAGCGAATGTATTGTCTGTTTATTTTTAGCTTTAATATTCGTAACGTATTAATATATCTAATTATTCTCACACTCCTTTTAATGTTTTAAACTTTTATTTACCATGTTTTCGACTAGCGAAAACATACTATCAATTTTACTTTACTCTAATTATAATAACATATCTTTTTTTCAAACAACAAAAAATAACTAATGCTTAAATAAAGTGCAGATTTAAATAAACCAAAAAGTTCAACAGGTTATAAGTATTTTTTTTAATTCGAATAAATTATTGCAATTAATAAGTGGTTATATTAGCTTAATTTTTTGATCAGTTTTTTTTTTTGAATTTTTTTGAATTTTTTTGAATAGTTGTATTAAAGTATTTTTCGAGAATTATCGTATGTTCATATTCCGCTTTTTTTTTTACTAATGCGGGTATCTCGGTTTTTATAGACTTGGATGGATATTGTGAATTAATAAAAAGTATTTGGTAATTAATAGTATAGTTTTGCGGATTAAAATAAATTATACTGTTTTTTGAGCTAAGAGGAATAAATGATATGGTTCAAGATACATAATTTAGCTTATATATTTTAAAAAAGCATTTGGTAGGTGTTCCTTTTGATGTTATAGATGTTTTTGTGATAGTTTATATCGAATTAAATTGGCACGTGGAATATTATGCGATGTTTTTTTTAGTATTTATTGTAAAACAGCGAAGCTGAAAAAGATCTTTGTGTGTAAAATTTTTTTATCTTATTTAATACTTATCAGACATTTCTAAATTATGATTGAATGTGACTGATATATCCTTAAGAAAATAAGTAAACGGCTTTTTGTTCCGATAGCGTTTAGAGTGCGATAATTAGTAAAGTTTAGATCAGATAAAGTTCTGATTACAAAACAGTAGTTAAAGCTTTTTGTAGAAGAACAAAAATAAAAAGGGAATTTAGAGCTTATTGAAAATTTACCAAACCTGAGCCATCTTACCAGCAAGCTTAGTTAGATGGTATGCAAGTGGGGACTGTTTAACCTACTTTAATTTCTTGGCCTTGATTCGATATTTATTCATTAACTGACTTGCTGATTTGCAGAAAAAGAAAAGAGCTATTTTATTTTGTGATATGTTATGTTATATTACTATCTGAGCAGAGTCTGATCATTTGTTAGGCAAATGAGAATGGTTTGTGTACTGAAAACAATTCACCTGTCTAACATTTCCTACAAAAGAAGATAGAAAAATATTCATCCGTTTTAGCAGTATTAGCGAGTTCATCTATTAGCAGTGTTAATGATTTGTTTGATTTAAGCGATGATGAGACCAATATAGTAGCATTTTGCTGAAATGCTTTTTTAAAACAAAAATACGTATCTGGTTAAAAAGAGAGCGTTTATCTACCCCTGAAAATTATGAAGCTTAGACCTGCTGCGAAGAATAGCCATTGTGCCCATAAAGACTCACCAAAAAGATTTTTTGTATTTAAAGCAAAACGTCAGCGCTAAATTATATTGATACATTAATCAGCTTTTTTATTTTTAAAGTCGAGATCTAAACATCTACCACCCCATAATTCATCTAGCAAGAAACTTTTTAGAAACATAACATATTAGATATGGATAATCAAGCTAACTTCCCACCCCTCGGAATGACATCTGAAGAGTTCAGAAGAGTCGGAAAGGAGCTTATCGACACAATAGCCGACTACTACGATAACATCGAGCAGCTCAAACGTATATACCAAACGCTTAACTAAACTTACATTCACTAAAACTTAATACATATACCGCAAACTTTCGCTTTGCATTACACCTTTTTACCAATTCGCGTCATGCGTGGATTTATATTTCAAACGTGCTTTTCAATCATTTTTTAATTTCTTTATATTATTACAATCTAAATTTTTCATTTTTATTATAGCATTATCTGAAGTTAAGCCAAACTATTTGCGTGAAATTATTCCTGAAAATGCCCCCGAAGGTAATTGATATATACAGACTTTTTTTATATACTCCTAAATCTATCTATTTTCGTATATATTACATCCTTTTTATAATAACATCGTTTAATAGAACCCGAAAGCTTTGAGGTCATCAAGGCCGATGTCGATTCTAAAATCAGGCCCGGTGTAACTCATTTTCAATCAGGTTTTTTTTTATTTGCATTAGTTTTATTATTCAGACTTCTTCACTGTAAGCCTTTATTTATGAAAATAATTTTTTATCTTTATAGGAAATTTCTTTGGCTATTTCCCTGCAAGTTCGAGCTACCCTGGTATTCTGGGTGATATGTACAGCAGCATGTTCAACGGAATCGGCTTTTCTGTAACTTATACTTATTTAATTTATGTACTTGTTTAATTTAGACTTTATTGAAATCAATATATGTCATTCAATTTTAGTGGATAAATGGCCCCGCCATGACAGAGTTGGAGTCTATTACCCTCGATTGGCTGGCTAAGCTTATTGGTTTAGACGATTCATACCTTTTTAACCGCACTGACGGAAAGCCTTCTACCGGTGGTGGCGTCATACAAGGATCAGCCAGTGAAGCTATCACAGTCTCATTGATTGCTGCCAGAAAGAAAGCCACTGACAAATTCAAAAACGCAAACCCAGGTTACTCTCAACTTGAACTCGACACTTTCTTGTCAAAACTCATCGCTATAGGTTCGTCACAAACCCATTCTAGCTTAGAAAAAGCTACTATGATCGTCGGCTGTAAATATAAGGGAATTACTACTGGCAGTGATGGTTCCATAACAAAAAGCTTGATAGAGACTGCTGTCAAAGAATGCTTCGATGCTGATCTCGTTCCATTCTTTATAACCGGTACTTTCGGTACTACTGCCATTTGCGCAATTGACGATTTTAACGGGATTGCCGATGTAAGTAAGTGAACAAATCGCCACCCTGTATTTTTTTTATTAGCTCGTGCTTCCCAGCAAATTTTTTTTTATATTTATTAAAATTTAAATATTTTTTATTTTATTAAATAACAACCATGACTTATTAACTGTTATTTTAGCTGAAGAAAATGATTTGTGGTTCCATTTGGATGCCGCATACGCTGGTGCAGGCCTAATTTGTGAAGAATTGCGCGAATTAGCTAGTGGTATGAATCGCTCTGACTCATTTAATTTCAATCCACACAAATGGATGCTTGTAAACTTTGATTTATCAGCACTTTGGTTCAAAAACTCTTACTACGTTAAATCAGCTCTTTCCATTCATCGTGATTACTACAAAAATAATGCTACTGATTCAGGCCTTGTTCAAGACTACAAAGACTGGCAGTTACCTCTTGGCCGTCGTTTTAGATCGCTCAAATTGTGGTTTGTTCTTAGAACATATGGTGCAAAAAACATCCGCTCACACATCAGAAAGCATATCGGATTTGCCAAATATCTCGAATCAAACTTAAGACAGGATTCAAGATTCAAGGTTCTTTACCCAGTTCACTTTTCATTAGTCGTTTTCTATATCAGCAAGGAATCTATCGCTGCCAATTTCTACCCTGAAATACAAAACATCGACGAAATTCAAAACTTGGACAAACTTCATACTCTTGTCAACAGCCTTTTACACAAATATATCCTTGAAAAGAACGAAATCTTTGTTACCCCTACTATTGTTAACAACGTTAGCGCCATTCGCGTTGCCATCGGTGCTCCACTAACCACTAAATCAAATGTCGATAACGTCTTGAACACTGTCAAGAATTCCACCGACCTTATCTTTGCCAAAAAACTATCAGAACTCCTAGAATAACCAATTTATTCGCTTTTATTTACATTTTAAAAAAAATATATAAATTAATTTACTCACCCACTCCCTTAAAAACTGAATACCTTTATCTAGCTCCAATACTTATTCTGTTTTTCTTTTCAATTATACTCGTACAAAAATTTTGTGTTTTGATTACGAAGGTTATTTTAATAATCATTCCATGCCATCCCCTTTGCTTCATTTTTAATGTGATTTAATTTATGCACAGTTCTGCATTCAGATATAAAAAATTTAAGAGCCAATTATACTATACATCTTAGTTTAATTTCGACACTTGGCTACTGGTATCTTCGCTTGCTATTCATCTTTAATCGGAGTTATTAGATAATATTTTTTATTTATTATCACAAATTCCCCTAATATAAATTACAATAATAAAATACTTTATAATTTGAAAGCCTTAAAGCAGCTACTCGTGGAAAACTTGAAATTTTTGCACTAAAAGTAGAAAATTTTATTAAATCAAGCTATCAAAAAATATATTGTTTATTTATTTATGTGAAATTTTATTAGCATTAGATATCCGAAATTCAAAAAAAAAAAAGCAAATAAAAACAAATAAAAAACTATTTCAGTAACTTATTAACCACAAAAAAAATATAATAATTGTAATTCCCAAATTGTAAATTTTAAATCACAAACAAGGAAGCTTAATGAATGTATTTAGATACTCTTGATTTATGTAAATTAATTTTGTGAAATTCTATTTTCTTTTGTAGTCGATCAATGATAAAAATCGCCCATAAAGGTTATTAGATGATTTAGATTTTTGTAATCAAAAAACGAAGGCCAATGCGGGTTTATTTTTCATAAAAATACTATAAATAATGGTTTTATTCTCTTAATCAATAAAAATAAAAATAAAGTACAATTTTAGTGGAATAAATTGATTTTAAAACTAATATCCAAATCTACAAGTACTATCATACAAAAAAAATCTTAATAAAAATTTTTTTATCGCAACTTGAAAAATGGCTAAAAACAAAATCACAGACCTGTGCGACGAAATATTAGCTAAAATATTTATATATTCTCTAAATTCAAATTTTTACAAAGCTTGCACGAGATTCAATGTTATTTCCAAAGACCTTACCATATGGGCAGATTTTATAACGCGGAAAAGCAAAATCGAAAAAATCACTCCGATTTCATGTTTAAACAAGTATAAAAATTTGGCCTAAAGCAAACTGCTCATCCTGGTTTTTATGAACAGGAAAATTTACCCAGTGGACGAAGTATTTAAAATTGTTGATAAGATAATGATGTACGGGTGGAAAAAGGTTTTACTAAAGTTATTAAACGCGTCAACACGCAGATCAATTAACAACAATGGTGAAGTTGAAAATGTGATTTTTCCTGCTATAGATATTAACAAATATAACTTATCGAGCTTTGAAAATATGGCAAAAAATGGATACATTGAAGTTTTTAGACTTTTGATATCAGCGCATAATATAGCCTTTGACAAATCTGGAAACGTGAAAGGAATTAGTAAAGACTATAATCAAAATGAAAAAATATTTTTGCATCAAATATTTAAACTGAAAATTTATAAGCTTGAAAAGGGAGCGGAAGGAGATTCTATATTCTCAGAATTCGATAGTCCGTTTTTAGATTATGATTACGGACATAACAAATTGATTGATGAAAAGTTTTCTGAAGTTTTTGATGAAATAGGAGATACATATGATTTTGTACATTATACACCTAATTACCGCAGTTTTATTTCAACAAAGCTTAGAAATTATACTAATGTTTGTATTCCCTTATTTTTCAATAATTGTGGTAGAGATAAATGCAAAATATATGGGCCATATGAGCAATTGTATTTTGTAGATGAAATTTACCAAAGAAGGATTATATTTTTCACAACGTGCTGTTCGTTGAAAGATTCTATAATATCAGGAAACTTGGAGATGTTCAATGCTATTCTAGAATTATAAAACCAAATCATATTATTGTCGATTTTCAAAAATTATTTTTGGAATGTATTAGGTTCAAAAGACTTATTTTTATGAAATCAATTTATGCTATGTATAAAAATAAGCTATTTTTATACATAAAAACTGATAATTTTTACGATAGTCGTATCGATGACGATTATGATTACTATGATTATGAGGGAAATAGTACATATTACACTTATAATAATGGTTATCATTTTGATTTCACCGAATATGAGACGCCCATTAAATACTGCAACAAATATGATTATTTAAATAAGGCTATTGAATCAAATAATGTCGAAATAATATCTTATTTAATAAATGATATTCAATTATCAATAACGAAAAAAAATATAGATCATATTAAAAAAATTTCCGGGCACAAAAATTAAATGTTCAAATATTTAGTTCAAAATAAAAATTTATTCGATTTTGAAATGATTGAAGCTGTTGAAATATGCCTCCAAAAAAAGAATATTAGAAATTTCAAATATGTTTTAGACAGCGGCTTCGAATTTGATGAGGAGAATATAGAACTTTTAGAATCTTGCTTTAAAAGGGGATGCTTTGAGTACATTAAAATTTTAGTCGAAAGCGGGATCGATTACCACAAAAAATATCCCTTACCACTTGAATATGCAATATCAAATTCTATGATTATAACTGCCCAGTATTTGTTAGAGAATGGAGCGCTGGTTTCAGATGAAGCAATATCAGATGCGAAGAGTCACTCTTTAGAAGGGTCATTAGAGATGGATAGTTTTTTGTTTAAGAGCAGAGTTTCTATGAAATATTCGCAAACAGAATCATTTAATGACTCCATCAAACTGAAAATTTTTGATTTGCTATACAAATTATTCAAAGTAAAAAATTTTCTATTAAATTTGCATGATTGTGATTTAATAAATGGGCTTGCAAATGATAATATCGAAATTGTAAAGTGTATGATTAATAATGGCATCGAAGTAAACATCAATAATAATTATGCGCTGATTTATGCTTTTAAAAATGAAAATCTAAATATATTTGAGTACTTGATTTCTAAAGGTGCTAACTTCTATTGTAACGATAATTTTATAATTAAGAATTATTTTTTGTTAAACTCGATGGATTTTATTGAATTCATTTTTAAAAATTCAAAGAATAATTGGAGCGATAAAGAATTCAAGCTCTATCTAGAAAGACTAACCCCCAAAATCTATAAATTTTTGTATAGTGGAAAAAATATTGATGAGAATGAATTCAAAATGTTGATTAACGATAGCGATTTGTTATCACTATATTCGAAAGGATTTCATAGTATTGTAGATTTCTGCATTGGTTATAAAACTTCAGGAAGCGAAAAAATGAAGCTGTTGTTAAAATATGCTGTGAAGGATAATTCAATATGTTTGATAGACTCGATTATGAAAAAAATTAAATTTTCTTCATTGAAAGATTTTGAACTGTTATTAAACGCGTGCAAAATGGGGTTTTTAAATGTCATAAAAACGGCGCTACAAACTAGCCACTTTTCTACGAAAAAATTAAACATGCTACTGTCAAAAGCTTGCAGCAATGGAAAATTAGAAACCGTAAAATATCTTGTAAATTATGGCGCCGAAATCAGCCATCAAAATAATTTACCAATTTCAAAGGCTTGTAAAAGCGGTTCAATAGAACTAGTAGAATGGCTTATGAAAAATGGAGCAAATCTCATCGACCCTGATGGAAAGGCATTTTAATACGCATGCGCAAGTAACAGCTTTAACATAGTAAAAAAAATTGCTGATTCAGGATTTCAAGTTAATTCTGGTAATTATAAAAATTTTGAAGATTCACTGAAAAATTATTTCAGTTTCTTTTCTGGAAACATACCTGAAAGATAAATTTAGATTTTATCCAAAAAATTATAGTTTTTTTTTTATAATTTTTATTAATGTTTAATATTGTTGGTAAATTGATTGGTTTCTTTAATTATTTAAAAATCTTTTGATTTGAATCCAAAAAAAAAAGGTTATAAAAGTGAATCTTATTTTCTGAAAATATATATAAATATATTCGAACCATATCAAGTGGAACTATTTTTCTATTATCGTATAAATTTATAGCTTGATTATTATAATTTATTCATCTTAGGTATTTTAGATTATGGGTGATATAAGAAATTGATATTTTTATAATTATGTTAACTAATTTGAATATTTTAAATAAATTTTTAAAGCTAATATCTATCATAAAAAGAATTTTTAATCTTTAAAAAAGTGAAATTATTTAAAAATTATTTGAAAAAAAACAGAAATATTTAAACATTTATTACGAACAAGTATATAGGCTTTCATAAAGATCATTTACAAATAATTAGTAAAAATTCTAAAGCGAAAACTTTTATTTTTAATAAATGTAAATTTTTTTAAATATTTGTCTAATCCAGTAATCATTAAAATATTTTCACTTGTGATACGCTAGTATATTACAAAAAAATTTACGCCTCAACTATCCAAAACATTTATGATATTTTTTTCTGAAAGATTTTTATTAATTGGAATTATTTTTTTTCGCGGCACTTAGTATGTATTGAATCATAGACAACCAGAAAATAGCCCCCTAAGAGTGAAATACCTTGACATTGTTTAGGGACTTGCGTATTTTGTTCTTAGAAATTCAATATACTAAAATTTTACAATATTTTACACTACCATTGGTCGGGGATAGTGAAGGCAACGCCCAGCGATTCGGAGGACAGCGATTCCATAGGCGGTCCATCTGAAAATATGAGGAACCGATTCGTTTAGCAGTCTGAGACATTCTCTGCGCACAAGTCCAGATTTCGTCAGCAATACAGATATGGGCACTTAGCAGCTTATCGTAGGAGAGCCAGATCGAGCATCCCCACGTTTGGGTAGGAGCCTATTTTTTATTAATCCTGTTAGATTTAGGCTCTGACTGGGAGCTCAATGATCTTAACGAATTCAATTTTGTTGGAACGAGCTTAATTTTCTGACTGCTTGTAACTTCAAGTCATCCAGCCTACTTGAAGCAATGCCTGGGTGGATCTTTCGGTTGGTAGATTGACCCCATTTCCCTTTAGGTACGCAGCCGGTAGACCGGCAGAGGAATTTATTGGTATTAGAAAATTAGTTTTTTTATGCCTTGCACCGAATTTCTATTTTTTTAGTTTAATTTGCAATATGTTACTATTACTGTAATCATAGCTATAAAATCTCGCGAATAAAAAAAAAATAAAAATAAAATAAGCCAACGAAAATATCATCTTTTATTTATTAAATTCTGTACTAATATAATTCATAATATATTTTATTTATGCAAGATGTTATAAATGATAAATTTTAAATTAAAATCTCTAAATAACTATTTTTAATATACGCACGTTTTATGTATAATCAAATTAAATGTTAATTTATTTATTTATAATATCTTGATTAAATTTTATATCTTATTTATAGACTAAATTTCCTTAAAAAAGTTTTGCTGCATTAAATATGTATTAAATTAAATTAAAATATGTTTATTTTACTCTATTTAAATTATAAAGTTATAACATTATGCAATTATTGATTTAATACTTGTATACGCTTTGTTTATAATAATTAATCGATTTTAAATTGATAAAATTTGAATATTTTTTATCGATAAATTAATATTGTTATTTTGAATATGTTTTTTTTTCTTCATTTTTTTATGGTATCTGAACCTAATTTAAATTCATTTATTAAAGATTATTTGGTGATCAAATTAAGTATTTTCTATTAGGAAAGAAAAAAAATGATTAAAAAATTAATTTATAATCTATAATAAAAATTTGAAATACCAAAATATAAGTTTATAAATAGTTGATTCATTTTTTCAATATAACGATTCGAGTATATTTGAATCGATTAGATAAATATTAGGGGAAAATGTCTGGGTCTGAATTTTTCAGCTTGTGTAGAGAAATACTTGCGAGAATATTTGTATATTCACAAAATACGGAATTTCATAAAGTATGCAGAAAATTTAAGAAAGTTTCTGAGTGTCCTAGTACAAGGGCCGATTTTATAACAAGGAACAGTATGATAAATAAAATTCAAATTTTCGACTGTTTAATGAGATTTAAAAAGTTTATTGAAAGCGAATGTCTCATGCTGATACTTATTTATAGAAAATACTACCCAGTTGGAAAAAAAATTAAAATCATGGATAAAATTATGACGTATGGCTGGAGTAAAGTGCTAGGAGAACTCCTTAAAATTTCAAATGACAGAATAGTAAATAAGGCCGGTAAAATTGAATTAGGTTTATACATTATTATAAATATCAATTGCTACACTTTAAATAGCTTTTATAAATTGGTTGAAAATGGGTGTATTGATGTCTTAAAGTCTCTTATTTCTGCGCATGAAATGGTTTTCGACAGCTCTGGATCTTTTATAGGACTAGAAAAAGATGATGCAAAGATTGAAAAAATCCGTTTACACAACAAATTTGCTTTAAAAATTTATAAGCTAGAATCAAGTAAAAATGGCATTTATAACTACGATCCTGCTTACTTGTATAAAATCCATAATAATTCATTTCAAATGGGCTTTTCTGAAACATTTATCGAATTTGGAAGCTCAAAAGATGTAAATTGTTATTCGGGCTATTGTTACCGTAGTTTATATGACAGCAGTCTAATCAGATACTTCAACTCAAATCGAATGAGAACTTCATATGGTTCCGAAAAGCTTAATTCGATAATATGTGATGTTAGACAAATTTATTTCTCTTCCAATGTTTATAAAAAAAAAATAGTATTTCTGAAGACATCTAAATCATTGATGAAATCAATTAAGCTAGGAAGCCTCGAATTTTTCAAAATTTTAGCTGAATTGTCAAAACCAAGCTCTAAAATTACAGATTATGCTGGGCTGTTTTTAGAATCGATTAGGTAAAAAAATCTAGAATTTATCAAGTACATATACAAAACATACCATAACTTTATATATCAATCTAACGAGGATTATGTCTACGAAGCAATAAATACTGCGGATTTGATTATATTATCCTATCTGATAAATGATCTAAACTTTATAGTATCAGGGAAATCTATCAGAACAATAGCATCTAAAGCCCTCAAGAATAACGAAATATTCAAATTTTTGATCCAGAATAGAAAAAAAATTGGATATACTTTAGCTGAAGCAGTTAATGTCTGTGTAATGACGAAAAATATTAGCATATATAAGCTTATCTTTGAAGGTGGTGTTATTATCGATGAAAACATGGACAACCTTTATGAATTCTGTTATAAATATGATGAATTAGGTTTCATTAAAAGCTTAATAGAAAGTGGAATAACTTATTATAAAAAATCACCAAGGCCATTAGAGTATTCAATATCGAATCACCGAATAAGTATTTCGCAGTTATTAATAGAAAGCGGCTCCGAAGTATCAGATCAAGCAATACTAATAGCAAAAAAGATTGCTTTTGGCAGATCATTGGAGATGAACAATTTTTTGTATAAAAATAAGGGATGTCTAAAATATTCATTGTCTGAGATGTTTAATTGCTCAATCATAACAAAAAACTATGAATTAATTCGAATTTCTTTTAAGGAAAAGGATCTGTTGTTAAAGCTAAGCGATGACATTGAAATAGTAAAGCTTATGATAGAAAATGGCGTCAAAGTAAATATAAAAAATGATTACTCTTTACTGAATGCATTTAAAAAAATATATATAGATGTTTTCGAGTATTTAATTACCAAAGGTGCTGACTTTTATTGTTGCGATAATGAAATAATTAAGGATAAAGATAAATTTAACAGCCTAGAATTGATAGAGTTGGCTTTTAAGCACTCTAAAAATAATTGGTGTGATAAAAAGGTTTTATCTTATCTTGAAGAAATTACGATTAAAATTTATCAATCGTTACATGAATTTGGAGCAAATAATATTTGTGAATTTAAATCCAGTATTAACGATGATGATTTTTTTGAATTATACAATAACGGGTATCATAACATTGTAGAATTCTGCTTACGATATAAATCGCTTGAAAGTCCAAAAATGAAATTATTACTATCAAAGTCTGTAAGGGATAATTCAAAAGGCGTTGTTGAATCAATTATGAGAAATATTTGTTTTTCGTCGTTGAAGGATGTGGATCTGATTAAAGATTCGTGTAAAAATAACTTTTTGATAATCGTAAAGCAATCTATACAGTCAAATCACTTTCATATAGAGAATTTAAACAAATTTTTATTAAAGGCGTGCAGCAATGGGAATTTGGAAATTGTAAAATATCTTGTCAAATATGGCGCTGAAATATGCCATAAAAACAATTCGCCAATTTCTAAAGCCTGCAAAAGCGGTTCTATAAAGCTAGTGGAGTGGCTTATGGAAAATGGCGCGAATCTTTACGATCCTAATGGTAAATCATTTCAATATTCGTGCGATAGTAACAGCTTTCAAATTGCTAAATTGATATTAGAATCTGGTATAACAGTTCAAACGCCTCAAATAAATATGCTTGAAAAAAGTATTTCAAGCTATTTTAATTTAAAATTCGAAAATAAAAAGAGTTTAAAAAGAAAACTCAGTGCGTATGATCTTGAAAAGAACAAGAGGAGGAATAGTATTTAAAATTTTAATTTTTTTAACATACGTTAAAATATTCCAAGAAGATTATAAGTTTAAATACAAATAATCAGATATATAATTTTCTTTATGGATAAATTTGATTTATTTTTACTTTGTATTTTAAAAAATTTATTTTTTTGGGTGCATTTTAATATTTTGAATCTCTATTTTTAGATAAGCGATTATAAATTCGTTTTAAAAATTTCAATAGCTAATACCCTGATTTATTATAAGTGTTAAGATCAGTTATACCAATTTTAATTTATTGAATATAACCTATACACTTTTTTTTCTTATTATTCTTTGAATTATAAGTCGTTTGATACAGATGAAAATATAATATTTTAATGTATGTAGTTAAATTATTTAAATTTAAGATAAATATTACATTTATATTTAAAAAAATAATAAATTAATTTGTTTAGCCAATATTGAAAAAAATTAAATTTTTAAATAGGTAAAAATTAACATGATAAAATAATTTAAAAAATATTTTAAAAAATATTTTAAAATTTCGAAAATTTTGCAAATTATTGAAAAAAATATCTTTTTTATCTATAATAAAATATTTATTGTTAGTAGTAACCTTTTTAATTATTTAAAATCAATAAAAGTGATTGATAAATCTTATTAAAAGTTATATATATCAATTTGAAATTTGTTTAATTTAGTCTTAATTGAGTTAAATAAATGTTTTTTCATACTCCAATTAATGTTTTTTTTAAATTTAAGAATTTTTTTTGCTTTCCTTAAAATTATTCTAGTGCCATAGATATCCTCATTATATTTAACATTCGGTTAGATGGGGGGGGGGGGTTAATTACATACTTTACATGGTCTAAAAAAAGTGTACTTATAACTTTGATAGAATTCCAATCTCTATAACCTTATTAAAATTTTTAAAAATCGACTTAAGAGATGGATAGAAACATCTTAAATTACCTCAAGCTCATATTCAAGGTCAAATGCGATTTCTTGAAAATTGGCGCAATTAAGACATATTATTTCCTTAAATTTCTCATATTTGCTACATGAAAATTATTTGCGAAATAATTGATTAATCTTGTTGATTTCTTTCTATACATTGATTAAATTACAATTAATAATAAATTTTAAATTATTTTTATTAAAAATAGTTGAAACAAAGTTAGTATCAAAAATAAATGCTTACCATTTTAATACTATTAAAAGCTCTATTAGCTTAAAAACTATAGTTAAATTTTTTAAACTTGGCAGCCGATAAATAAAGCCAATTTTCAGGGTTTTAATGTCGGATAAGTACTAACTCGTTGATATAAATTAGAAAATAAACAAAGATACGCTTTACCTGACAAAAAAAATCTCAAATTTCATTATTTTCTATTTAATTAAATACATAAGCTGTTTACATTTAAATATTTACTAATACATTCCTTATTTAATATCTTTAGATGGTAATAAAAATATGCTCAAGTATACAACCTTTGAATAAATACATATTTCTAAATCCATTAAAATGTTTTTTCAATTCAGTTGAAAAATATAAAAAAAAGTTTGATACCTCTTTAATTATAAAATTTTAAATTTATGCGCCATGAAATTATTTAAGGTTGGTTTTTTGATCGCCTTAACAGTTTCTTGTATAATTATTTACAAAAATGATAAATATTTTACTTTTAAAAAATTTTGTGATGTTTATAGCCTTGAATCGGGTTATCTGATATTAATATTTATATTATTTCACAAGAAAATCACCAGAGATTAATTTTGAAATCATATATTATTATTGGAAGATTTTTGATATATTTTATTGCCAAAATATTCTTATGTTTTTATTGACAAGGTTTTATTTTATATATTCAAAATCCATATCATTTGATAGACATTTAATCACTTTGAAAAAAAAAAATGAGGTTTCGATTATTTATCACTAATATAATCATAGAAAGGAAAGGAAAACCTGAAAATATCATTGAGTGCTAGCAATTAATCAATAGTTAAATCTTTGTATTTTTCTTTATCTTATTGTAGAAAAAATATTTAAAAAGATTCATAATTCGATTATTGGTTTTTAAATAATCAGACAAAACAGAAAAATTTGGACTTATAAAATCTCATTTTGAAAAGAATATAAATCTTAGCTCGATGATAAAAATATATTTAATGTGTTCACTGGGTTATATTTGATCTATTGGTTAGGAAACTAGACTAAAAATAAAAACCAATATTATACATTTTTAATTTTTATACAAGTTCTAGCTTTTTTCGGAATTATAAGTTACCAGTTTACATATATTTATACTACTTTGGTCAAATTTTATATTAATGATATAATTCTAGAAATTGTAAAATATTTATTAAACCCTGTTATTTACCCATAATCATACTTATTTTATAATCTCATCTATCCTATATATCAGAATTTTTTTCCCCTGAATACAGTGTTCTAAATTCTAAGAGTATATATTTAAAATATAGGGTCATAAAAATTTCTGAGCGATTTATCCCATTTTGAGCTTCAATCAAAAAAAAAATCATGTTTTATTTTTCGTTTCTCTTCCTGCAGCGCTCAGTTTTTTTTCAATAATCAAAAATAACTAGCTTAATTTTATATACATAAACTAGATTTAAATTAAATCATTCAGGTAGACAAAAATTTGGTTATAAAATAGAAAATCATCAAAAATAAATTAATTATTGAAGATTTTTATTATTGTTGTTTTGATTTTATATACTATATAAAGTAGTGAAAATCGAGCGATTACGATTTTTTATATCGTTTTTTAAAAGAATTATGGTTGAAATAAATATTAATTTGATTTTCTTATGTGATTATACTAAATTATGAATTTATTAATAAAAATACATATATTTTAGCATGCTCTTGTTATTTATCCTCTTTTTTCCAAATGTAGTAGATAAATGCTAAAAAATATTTTTCATGCTTGATAAAATCTAGTTGTATTAATCTCAAAATTAGATTTAATTATTCGTTTAGAAATATCAATAATTGGTTTATGGATCTATAATAAACAAATAAATATTCTCAGTTACATTAAAGTTTCCGATTTTAATTATTTCTCGTAAAAAAAAAAAAAAAAACTTTTTTAAACCCCACAAAATGGAAATGATAAATTTATTAGTTTAATTTTCCTATCTAAATTTAAGAATATACGTAATAAAATTTTTTAAATCATTCTTGGTGATGACCTATCCAGCAGAAAAAATAATTTCCATAATTTTAGAGACTTGTCCAAAGGTTAAAGAGCAAAAATCAGACTGGTGTAGAATTCGATACTTCTGATTTTTTTAAACTACAGCGTTTTGAACTCCGCTCAAATTTCTTCAACAATTGAGACGACTATATTGAATAATATAATTGGAGAAACCTTATTATCTTAGATTTAGTTTTCCAGAAAAAAATTATTAACAAAGTTTATACGAAAAACTAACTAAAACCGATTTTATATATGTATTATTATTGTTATTATATGAATAGGTTTACTGATTTTTAATATTTACAGAATAAAATAGGATATGTAATATTTTCCAAAGAGTAGCATAAAAAAGATAAATTCAAAAAATTATACTTGAAATTCCTTTCTAGAATAACTTTCCAATATATTGAGACTATAACTGGATGCATAAAAAAAATAATCGCAAAGTAAGATTTTTTTACTCATCTCTAATAGATGAGATTGAAATTTATAAAAAAAAAAAAGAGTCATCAAAATTCTCTTCTAAAGATGATCTTTTAGATACCACGTTTATTGAAATTTACGAAATTCAAATTACTCTTATCAAATGCACGAAACTGTTGGGAAAAGTATTTATCGATTCCATGAAATATGCTTGTTTTAGAAATAAATAATTCTTCAGATACACCTGTTAGTGTGATCCTCGAATATTATATTTTAACTATTTGATCGCAATATATCTATTGGTATACATGAAATACTGGGGGTGATTATATCTGAATAAATTTTTTAGATCTGAATATGATACTAACTAAAAATTAATTTGGAAATTACTAATTAGATATTTTATAAACGGATACATATAATGATATATAAAATCAACTATAATTACATGTTTTTACGATAAATATAAGTATTGGCATTGCTGAAATCGAAAAAAAAATATCGTTAAAATTATTTCATGGAAATAAAAATAATTCTAGTAATATTAATTCATAACACAATCTTGTAATTTTTAATGAAATAAATTGCAGTATTTGTGGAAATTATTCATAAAACTCATAAGATTTATTTTTCTATTTATTATTTTATATATACTTTGAGATTTGTTTTTTTATTATTAAATCGAAACTTATAATAAACTTTATTTGAGATATATGAATAACTATATATATTTCATTAAAATTTAGTTTTATATACCTAAGATATTCTTATTTATTGTTCTCATTATGATATTTAATGGTAATAAATGGTTTTTGGTAGTGTGTAATTATGTAAAATACATAAAATATTAATTTAAACACTTTTTCGCTTAAATTAATTATTTATATATAAAAATTAATTTTTATAATTGAATATTTTGAAATAAAAAACTAAACTACTACCCTGAAATATTCGCTATTTGAAATTTATTTTTTGTTAAATATTTAGTCAAAATGTATTATTTTTATTATTTTTGGTCAATAATTTATTGATTAATGATAAAAAATTCAATCCACGGATCAGTAAACCTACTTGGAATAGCTTATGAATAGCTGTAGAATGTTACAGGGAGCGATAAAGAGAAACATAAATAAGGTCAGGAAAACTGTATACGCTGTCTAAAGCTTCTTGAGACGGTCTGATGTGCTCACAGTGCTAAAAATAAATTTCATCAATTCGGTGATGATGCTGATTTGATGTTACAGTGGGGATAAATTTGGTATTATAGATGTCATATGCAATCACATACATCCAGAAATCGACAATGGAATCCGAATGGTCGCAAAATTAGGTAAATAAGCACCATGGAGCACATCAGGTACGAACTGCGAGAAAAATCAGCTCACGCGATCTAGCACAGCCCATGAGTATTTTTAACACAAATTCTCAAGTCCAAAAACATGGATCGTAGAACTATCAGTGCACTAATGAATGCCCGGATGGCCGCCTACGAGACTGAAAGTGCTCGGTGGACGAAAAATTTTGCACACAAGACTAAAACTTTCAGACTATAATCATGAATGTCGATCGGAAAATCTATGGGAAAGGCAACTGGTTGAATAAATATCAATGTAACTGGGAATTAAGCTGTAGGTGCAGGGTATTGGGCTGAATTTGAATGTGAAAAATTCAAGCTACTCAAAGGTATCAACAAATGAAAATCATAAACCAAGTATTATAAATAATTTGCAGCTGGAGGCTAAATCACTGAAAATCGAAGATTTACAGGTTCATAACTGGGAAAAATAGATAATTTGATTTCTTTATTCGCTTTGTACATTCAAATAAGCAATTTTGGTGTTGATTGCAAAACTAATTGAGGAAATGAATTCTAATCAATTATAATCCCATTTTTGAAATCGTAATTCAGATAAAAATCTTGATTGAAATTCTTGTGTCTGTTAAACTAATAATAATAAGTATAAGCGATTCACAAATATATTTGAATCCATTTCCAGAGATATGGATCATCTAGACCGCAAGAGGGTAATAAGTTGAAAAAAATTTTTTTTATCATTTTTATATCCTTTTGAATTTTTAATTATAATTTTAAAACCACTTGTAAATGTGTTTAATATACTTACTGAAATATATTTAGCAAAATAAAAGAATTTAAGTATAGAATTTTTTAAAAAGGTTTCAGAGAAAGTCATAAAACAGTGGTAGGTATGTCTAAATACAATTGTGACAGGGGAAATGTGTAAAAGGGTGGAACGAATTAAAACTGTAATCAATGATAAATTGAAATAAAATCTCTTATATATTTTTTTATAATTTAAAATATTTTTTAATTTCTAATATATTGAGATGAGACATATAATTTTCTATATCAAGATATATAAATAAGAATTTTTTGTAGGTGTTTCGAGCACTGCTAGCTATTAAAAAAAATCAAATTATAAAATCAAATTTTTGAACAATTAAAATTTATTTTATATATTTTTTTCATATCAATAACAACTGTGGATTATTTGGGAGTATAAATTTTTATGATGGCAACAGCAAGCCTTTATATTTTATTTGTATTTTTTACAGAAAATATAGCTCTTTAGTTAAAATAATCACCATAAATTCTGATATATTTTTGTTGCTGTACGGTATTTACGAGCTATTTTAATTTTTTTGAAAATATAAAAAATATATATCAAACTATATATCCATTAATTTCTAATTTATTATTAAGCTAACAGGAAAATACGTAGTATAAATAGTGGATATTATAATAAATACACCATCAGTTCTGAATATCACAGCTCGACAGATTAAATCCAAAAAGCTTAAAATTTGAAAAAATATTTCTAAAGCTATATAAAACGTAGACATTTTGTAAAAATAACGCCCTGAAAGCTAATAATTCATATTAAAAAATTATTCTTTACAAAATAGAACAAAAAATTTTCATAATCGGAAATTTCATATAATATTTATTTAGTATAAATCAAACAACATAAAAATTTATGAAGGTTAATAAGGTGTTTTGGTCTATAAAAAATCCACATGGGGTTTATATTTGAGAAATTTGGAAATTGTTGATTTCATTTAGATGTATTTTTGATTTTCTAGAGTTTATCTGACTTAAAAAACTTACTGAAATCTGTAAAAATTTTTTTTTTGAAGAATACGTGGTATCTTATGTAAATAATTTGAAAATCCTACAGGAGACGAAAATCTGGTATTTTTTAGATAGATAAGTATATTTTATTATAATTTTTAAGTTAGCTAGATATTTTTTGTCCTATTTTTCACGGGTATATCAATTATAATTAATTCAAGATTTTTATTTAAAAATTTTAACTGATATTAAATTTCAAAAATTATCAATGAGTAAAGTTAAAAGCATAACAGATATTTTAATAATACGATGTCCTTTTTTATTATTAGGAAAATTTTATGAAACACGATTTTATAAAAAAGATGTATCATTGCTACTAATAATAATTATTTATTTTAGCTATTTTTTGAGATAATGAAATAAATTGTATAGCTTCCTAAGAATCTATTCAGTATTAATTTTTGTTTTATAATAAATTTAATGTGTAATAATAACGATTTTATTCTGTCAATCGATTCAAAATCACTAAAAAGCAATAATGATAATTCGATAAAACATTTAATGTATACACGAAATTTTATTGATAATAAATAAACATCGCAAAAAATTTTATAATTTCAGGCTTTATTTTACAAATAGTCTATAAAATATTGATATTTATTGTTATAATCGGTTTTCAGTATTAATATACATTTCCCTAGTCTTTATAATAGAAATGCAGAGTTGAATAATTAGTCAAAATCAAAGCTATATTTAAATCTAAAATTTAATAAGATTTACCTCACAAGATTAAATTTTTGTATTGGCTTGATTTTAATTTATAAAATTTATTGAATAATTAAGTCTAAGAAACAAAAATATATCATAAAATAGTTATAATAAATATTTTAAACCATAATAATATTAAAATTTCATCTATAATGTTGAAATAATATTTTGTTTTTCATGAAAATTTAAATATTTTAAAGTTTTAAAATCACAAATCACAACATATGAATTCCAATTCCAATTCCAATTCCTTTTCCTATTTAAAGTTAGATAAAAGTTCACAGCAGGATATTTTTTATTATATATTTGATCAATTGGTCTTTTATAATTGTCTAATATTTGTAAAAATCATTTATTTAACTAGTTTAAGTATAGTTTCACTTTACCAACACTGAGTATATTAATTAAAAAAATTTAAATGTAATGTATTATAAAAATGAAAAAATTCCGAGCTGATTCAAAATTTTATTTTATAATCCTTGACAAAACAAGAAAAAAATTACATTGATTCAAAAAGAGCTCAATAGGTTAATAAAAAAAGCTTTAGTAAAGAGTATGACAGCTTTTATTCAAAAACATTATTTAATTTTTAAATATATTGAATTGACTCAGAAAGACATACATATAAAAAGTGATTCAATTATTTATCCTAATTTCTTAATTAAAGGAATAAATTTAACTTCTTTTAATTGATAATTATAATTTGTTGAAATTTTAATAATTTTAAACGCTCAATAGTAGTTTAAATTATTAAAATCCCCCCCCCCCCCCCCCCTA